>JAWQEG010003335.1:2500-12500 GCA_033782935.1 Petrolisthes cinctipes | reverse complement strand
ATTAAAAAAAGTGTGTTATTATCTATGTATGGAAAAGGGGTATGATCACAGACTTCGTGTCATGTTGTGCTTGTAATAAAAAAAAAAGTGTGTTATTATCAATATAAAGAAAGGTGGTTTATAGCCTGTTTTTTTGTCATGTTGTGCCTGTAATTAAAAAAAAGAAGTGTGTTATTATCTATGTAAAGGAAAGGGGATTGATAGCCTGAATTGTGCCTGTAATTAAATAAAAAGAAGTGTGTTATTATCTATGTAAAGAAAAGGGATTTATAGTCTTTTTTGTGTCATGGTGTACCCGTAAGTAAAAAATATGTGTAATTATATGTATATGTATGTATGTATGTATGTATGTATCCATGGGTCATTAATTGTAAGTGTGTGTGTGTGTGTGTGTGTGTGTGTGTGTGTTGTTATGGTTCTATCGTGGGGAAAGGTATGTGTTCGTGTGCGCCAGTTATCGAGTGGATGAGGGTGGTATGTACAGCCACAATCAAATAACCACCGACACCTTCCTTCCATCGTCCAAATAAATCAGTATCATATCAAAATATAATCATACAACACCTTACGTCAACTCAACATATTCAGTTGTTATTATGAGTGCTGCAAAATCATACACGTGTTCTTCTTTATTACCAAGATATTTACTACGATGGAAGGAAAGTGTCGGTGGATATTTGATTGTGGCTGTACGTGACGATATAATCATCCGGGTATTCGTGTCAGTGTGTGTGCAGAGGTTTGATTGATTGATAATAGGCACGGCAACAGTGGGGTCATATAGCGCCAGAAGGTGATAGAGAGGTCAGACAGCAAACAGGAAAGAAATAGAAAGAAAAGATGGACAGTTGAAAAAACTGAAAGAGAGTGGCTGGGGCCGAAGGGGCGCCAAAACCCTTAAAGTATTACCCACAACACTACAGGGAATACCCCCCTATTCACTCTTATGCAGATGACTCAACATTTCATAGTTCATTCACACTTAATCGACCATTCATAAAAACTGATGTTCTAAACTCCAAAATTAACACTGCAATCTCTTTAAATTTCTTTAATTAATGTGGCATCACCGTGTTTGTTTACTGGTAGTAATAGTAAATGTTTCACAACTGTATTTATTTACTCATAATAATAGTGAATGTGGCACAACTGTATTTGCTTAACTATTGTAAATGAATGAACAGGACTCACTCCTGCTACAGTATCCATCATAAGGACGCTATGTAAACAAACACATTTCATCAAATAGGAACATGGTGGTTCTCAAGTTATGTATAGGTCATTTTTGTTAGGGTATCTTAGATGTACAAAAAAGCCTCCTAACTCATTCGTGTGGAATTTAGAACTACAAGTCCCTATTTGTGCCAAGTTACTTGTACAAAGCTTTCTATTTGTGATGAATAAATTCCCTATATTCAGAAGACTGGCTGTGGTGTGGTGCAAGTGTCTTGGTGAGGTGGCTGCATTTCATATTTTACCAAACACACCTGACACTGTGCTCGTTACTAGGGGAAGCACACACATGCACAAATAATTTGAAAAAAACAACAACACACACACACTCACAGATTGATAAACACATAAAGATTTACTGACACACACACGAACATAGATATTTGACACACACACACACACACACACACACACACACACACACAGACTCATTCACACACACACACACACACACACACATACACAGAGACTCATTCACACACACACATACATTGATAAACACACACATAGATTTATTGATACACACATACACTCACCAACACAGAAACATACCTGCCGTGAGTGCGTGTGTCTCAAGTAAGACTGTGTTGGTAACTCCAAGTTTAGCAAGGTGATAGAGTGTGTTACATCCCAACGAGCCTCCACCAATCACAACCACATCGGCACTCTCGGGGACTTCCTGTATCAAAGAGAGCGTGAGTTACCGTACTGTATCTGTATGTGTGTGTGAGAGAGAGAGAGAGAGATTTACTGTGTGTGTGTGTGTGTGTGTGTGTGTGTGTGTGTGTGTGTTACAAACCAAAGAGCCTCCACCAATCACAACCACATCGGCACTCTCGGGGACTTCCTGTAATAAAGAGAGAGTGAGTTACTGTGTATGTGAGATTTTTTTTTTTTTTAATTCATTGCGCCGTAGCGTCAATCAAAAGACAGACAATAAAACATAAGAGTAGGTGGGACCCATGAAAATCCAATGACTACACACACACACATAACAAAAACATAACAGTATGAAGCACGAGAATACAGACAAATATATACATTATGATCTACTTAAATCCACCAAAACGAGGGTGGCGTACCAGAAGTTTCTCTAAAACCTGGTAGTTCAGCAGGTGTCAACAAACCACATCAAGTGGCAGGCTCCGGGGCAGCAAGTGTCGGACAGTGGGGCAGGCCAGGCAATAGTGTTCTATAGTGTTAGCACGAGGCGCTAGACACAAGCGACACTCAGTGAAGGGAGGCTCACCCTGCATCCCAGCAACCTGCCACGGTGGCCGGTAGCCAAGCCTCAAATGAGCAGAGACTACACTGTGCCTCCAAACCATGAGACCCCGACGACGGTAGGAATATTTGTGACTTCAGACAGACTCGGAATGGGTGATGGAGATGCTGAAGGGCCGCTCTGCATCTTTGCATCGCCATACAGGGAGGAGATCGGCGGAGCAGACCCTAGAGAGGTAACATGTCAGGGAGAGAGGACGTCCAACACCACGAGGAGGCAGATGGCAGGCTTCCTTTGCGAGTCTGTCAAATGTAGTATTGTGACGTAAACCTACATGGCATGGCACTCATCAATTAATGATGACGCAATAAGGCTAAAAACGACAAAATCTGCTGAACAACAATAGTGTGTTTGGGCTAATAACTGGAGAGGGAATGAAGGGTAAGTTTGGGGTCACAAAAGATGGCAGCATTTACTCCACGTTGACAAACGAGACTAACAGCATTCCTATGTGTTCCAGAGCCAACTGCCGCTGTAGAGAAGGCAGTTCCGACTTGAAAGTTGGTAGCATCCAATGAGGGGGCCCTGGGGGACGTCTGCAACCATTATATCTATATTTATTAAGACTACGGAGCATAGAGGAAACAGACCTTATAAGAATACGTCCAGCAGGCTGTATGGGAGGGACAGGGGAGTTTGGTCTAAGAGAAGTCCTGATTAACTGTAAGCAATGGGGTAAAAGATGTGGGAAATGGAGGCACTTGACAGTGAAGCAAGTAACATTAGAATAAATTCTCTCGACTAATGGGGGAAGACGCAACTCACACTGCATGTTCACTATCCTGGTCGACATTGGACAGCCGAGAATTATTCTCAATGCTCTATTTTGAATTTTTTTTAAATTTTCCAGAGTAGCCCTGGGAAGTTGAATCAGAGCAGGTGAGAGGTAATCAACAACCGAACAGATAAAAGCAATATAGATGGTCCTGGCTACTGGAATGGAGATGCCCGACGAGTTGTTAGTGAACCAATGAAGTGGTGCAAGTCGGCGCTGGAGACTACCCAATAAGTCAACCGAACAGATAAAAGCAATATAGATGGTCCTGGCTACTGGAATGGAGATGCCCGACGAGTTGTTAGTGAACCAATGAAGTGGTGCAAGTCGGCGCTGGAGACTACCCAATAAGTCCTGGACAATGGGATGGTCTTGAGGTCTGGCAGGGACAATCGGCGAAATATTGACTGGTGCACCAAGGTAACGGTACTGGGAACACATGGGAATGACAGGCCCTACAAAGGTGAATACTGGCCGAGCTTGAGGAAGGCGGCAGGTGATTATTCTGCACTTATTTGGGAAGACAATAATGCCACAGTGAGAGGAGGCCACAGAGAAGGAGTCAAGAAACCGCTGGAGATCCCTTGGGAATGTAGAATGAACACAGAAATCATAAGCACAGCACGTAATGTAGTTCTAAGAATAGCAGGGAGAGAGGTGAGCAGCCGATGCATCAGAATATTAAATAACAATGGGCTGAGAACACCCCCTTGAGGCATACCAAGATGAAAACTGCAGAAAGGACTGAGCACACCACTGAAAAACACACGGGAGGTCCTGTTACTCAGGTAGCCCCGAATCCACTGTAGTAGATTACCCTTTATTCCAAAGTCAACCAGTTGATCCAAAATGAAGTCTCTATTAGCAACATCGAAGGCACTTCGAAGGTCAATGAAGGCCACCTCACTGTCCCTGGAAAGGCGAGAGTACAGGTCGACTAGGCAGTGGTGTGTACTTCGCTGGGGAAAGAAATCAAACAGCCATGGATAAAGGCGTTCTTGCAGTCTGTAGATGAGACGATTGAGTAAGATTCTCTCCATAACCTTACAAAAACAGGAAGTAAGGGAAATAGGCCTGAACTTCGCAGTGTCGGGCTTAGGTATGGGTATTATTGTGCTGCTGTTCCATGCTCGTGGTACAGAACCGTCACGAAGACAAAGATTGTACAGTTGAAGTAGAGGGTTCCCAGGAACTTGTTGAAGTAGGAGCAGGACAGCATAAGTAATACCATCATCACCAGGGGAAGAAGCTCTACCCCGAGAGAGAGCACGGCGCAACTCCTCCTCAGTTATTTGCTCTACATCATCGTCATCATCCTGCAACAGAACAGACATTAGACATAAAACGTAGCCATTGGACAGCAGTATGGGAAGCGAGTGCATCATGTATATGGATGAGTAGACTGGCTGGGGTAGATTGTTCTGACCAGGCATTGATAAGTTGTTGGGCATAGGCATCGGGAGTGTGATGACGAGCAGTGGCCGGTGTCTTTTTAACAACCCGATGGATGAGGTGCCACATAGAAGCCACACTTATTTGCTGGTTGATGCTGTCCATGAACCGCTGCCAAGACTCAGTGTGAGCACACTCCTGCAGGGCGACTAAAACGTCCCTAGACATCTGGTAACGATGGAGCAGGTTAAGGGTTGGGTTTGCTTGAAACAATAGGCCATCACTTTCAGCATCTTCCTTCGCCTCCTGTATACGTGCATCAAGAGTCCAGGAGTGGGCAGTATGGCGATGTTGGAGGTGTGGCCGGGAGACGTATAGCCTATAAAAGTCATGAGTAGCAGATACAAGATCAGAGTACAACTGTTCAGCTGATGATATGTCAAATGTAAAGAATACATGGGCCATAAAAAAGGTGCAAGTTAGGCAATATTTAGGTGGCACAGCAACACGCAAACGAGTGGCTGAAGCACTTGACCCAGCAGGTAGAGAATAATGAAACTGAAGAGCGACGTGATCAGAGCATAAGTCTGGCACGGAGGAGCACTGGTCTTGAGATGCTATCAGGCCAGATGAGAGGATGTAATCCAGAGTACCTCCCCGGCAATGAGTGGCACCGCCACTGTCCCAGCGTGTCAGATGATGCTTGTGGATGTATGAAAGGAGACAAACACCATTACGATTAATAGACTCAAAACCATCACCCAAGTCAGAATGCAGAGCATTATAATCTCCCATATACACCATACCACGCACTGTTGGAGAAGGAGGAGCATCAAGAGTGAGTCTAGCTGGGGCAGAATAGACATTACATAATTGGAGTACTCAATCCCCAAGTAGAACCTCAAATAGCTGAAAGGTCATGTCAGGATCAGAGGAGGTACTGAGAAGGCGATGTGGAAAGGAGCTATTTATGTAAGTCAGGAGACCAATCCTTACCAGATGAACATATGGCACATAACCTGAGAGGGGAGAAGCTTGCCCAGCAGCGAGCAGCCGTCCTGTAAATGCTTCCTGGAGAAAAATAACACTGGGATGATGACGAAAAACATAGGCCTTAAGTTGAATGAGCTTAACATAACTGGTGATACCACATGCATTCCAGGAGATGACATCCAGCTGGCAATCACTAGCAAACTCTGTGTTTGGAGGTAGAGGTCTGGTGAGTGGGTGCATATGAGCAACCTGGTGAAGATGGACCAGGAGAAGGGACCGACTCGATAAGCTTTTCAAGGCGAGACGCAACAATATCCATCCTTTCAGTAAGGGCAGTGACAGTTGAGATGATGGCCTGCTGAGCCTCGACGAAGGTGGAGAGTTTGGAGTCATTAGCAGCCTGAGTGGCAACCAGCCCATCAATCCTGGCATCAAGAGCAGAGAAGCGGTTCTCGAGGGCCGTACATCGTGCCAGACCTGAGGAGGACCAGGTCTTGAGGCGAGGCAGGGCTGGATGGAGGTGCAGAATTGGGAGGTGGAGGCAGCGCAATAGTAGAGGCACGAGCCTGGACCTGACGTCGAGTACATCCATGACACACGTTAACCCCTGGCTGAAGGCATCGTGGACACTTCCATCGAGCCATATCCTCAGGAGGTGAAGGCTCAGAGGTGGAGGCAGCAGGACGTGATGCTTCACCCCTGACAGGACACGTCCTGGAATCATGGTCAGCGGCACACCATGCACACTTTGGCCTGGCAGAACAGTACCGGAAGATATGCTCAACTCCCCAGCACATGTAGCACCAAGGCTGGTCATTATGAAGTTTCCTCACCTCACACGGTGGAAGACAGGGGAGGTAATCAAAGGAAATCTCAATTGGAGGTAGGCCAGGAAGACTCCAGACAACAACAATACGACTAATGGGGGAACCATCTTGGAGAAAACGATGGGCAGAGTACACACCAGGGTATCCCTTGGCAAGTTTCGGGTCAACAGCAATAGGAAAACGGGTGAGGATGTAGCTGGGGAACTTATGAGGCTTCTCGGGTGAGTCTTGAAGAATGAGAGGCAGAGACAAAATTTCACCAGCCTTGACTCTATCAGTGATGTCCTGACGCTTCCTAGAGATGTAGACAAACCGGGAGGTAACAGCAGCCATCTTGACTTCAGCCAGTTCACGCTGCAGTTTGAAAGCCCTGTTGACATCAGACAACCAACGCAGCTTTGTGTCCGTAGATGCGTTCCCAGGGAAGGAGAGCTAGGCATAGTCATCTCTCAGGGCAAAAGCAGGAAGGTTAGACGATGGCAAGGAGTTTATATACAAGGAAGAAACACCAGGGTGAGGCAGAGAAGGTACGTCGTGCACAGCTGAAGCACCCTTCGCCGTCTTGGCAGCAGGAGGCAAACAATCCACACCATCGGAATCCTGCGAGGAGTCGGACGAGGCGTCAACGGGTCGTTTGGTAGAGGTTGAGGAGGTGGAGGGCTGTAACCTGAGCTGCGGAGTGGCCGAGGAGAGGGGGGGGGGGGGGTTGCGAGAGGGCAGCTCAGGTCAGTGATCCTCAATTGGAGACTTGTCGTCCGACATGGCCAAGTCGGCCCCCAGGCAGGAATCCACGCTCCCCATTAGGCCAGGCAAGGCCTAGATGGGAGGCAAACAACTGAACACAAACAACCGAACACACAATCAGCCAGGGACACACAAACAGAATCACAACAAAACAGAACACAGAATCACAACAGACAAACAATACCAAAAATACCACAGAAACAACACACAAACAAGACTGCACAAGCAACACAAACAACAATGCAGGCAGCGCGCCAGAAGAACGTCCACACTCCACCAAGGTTGGAGCCAGACTGTATAGAGGGAATAATATTCGTGGGTTATTTTGTGAACGTAGATTAATATATTTTGTTTGATGCGTCGACATATCACGTTGATTGTTTTGTGTTTGGAGGGACTACAAGTGGAAGTGACTTATGGGAGGGAGAAGATGGTTCGAAATAGGGCAAGTGAGACTCGGAGTAAAAATTAAGAGTGATTAAAGGGAGTGTGGAGGTTGTTAGGAACACGGTACGTGATAACTCTTGATGGAATCTAATATTACACTAGACATGACCAATTATTGATAAGGGAATCAGTGGATGAATGACTGACATTATCACCCTGGCATTGTGACATTATGATTGGATATTGCTGTGCGTGTTACACTTCTTCACTCGTTCTTCTACGATTATGAGGTATCCTGTTTGCCACTAGTTCAGTTTCAACATAAGGCTCTCCAAGTATGTTGCTTCATTCTTTTACTATACTGATGATCCTCCATACGTAATATACATATACAGTATAGTAATTTATCATATTAATTCTATTCTGTAAAGTGGAAGCTTTGCCAGCTCTCTTGTAATTTTGATTAACACAGTTGTAGCAGATTAATAACACAGGCTAAATATGACTAATTACTTGCACAAATGGATATCAAATGATGCAACTAGCATTCTCTTTTGTCATCAAAAGAATATCTCATTTTGTCTATGATATCAAACTTCCCTAAATATAATAAGCCAACTGTCGGATTGGAAAGTGTTCGCCGCTAAAGATTAGAGACTGCTCCACTCCCCCACGGTGGATATGATTTTAGGGAGAAGGAAAGTGTAGTGGGAAACCTTGTCGGTTAGTAAATCATACATAATTATACTTAAGCATGTAATAATATCATAATCACCTGTTAATTAGTGTCATGAAAAGTGCTTATATTGATTCATATATTATGTGAACCAGACAAGGTGTGGTATATCATCCATATTTTCATGTGGCCGATAAAGAAATTATAAATACAAAGGAAAATACTACAGATACTGATACTATTGGCACATCTTCAATATGCTATGGTAAAGCAATATACAGTTGTCAAACGTGTTGGTTGATTCTTTCTGGTTGGAGGTTATCTGCATCATGCCACATTAACACATTATTACAGATTACCTCCTGGTGTGTAATGGACGGTACTGGTAATTCAAGTGAATGTATAATCATAGATATAAACATCAATACGTCAGTGCTATCACGCTTACCCACCAACTTTCTTAAGAAGGCTGGATTGTGGTGAAGGTGGGGATGAAGTGTGTCGTGGGTGGGGATGAGGGTGGGGATGAAGTGTGTCGTGGGTGGGGATGAGGGTGGGGATGGAGTGTGTCGTGGGTGGGGATGAGGGTGGGGATGGAGTGTGTCGTGGGTGGGGATGAGGGTGGGGATGGAGTGTGTCGTGGGTGGGGATGAGGGTGGGGATGGAGTGTGTCGAGGGTGGGGATGGAGTGTGTCGAGGGTGGGGATGAGGGTGGGGATGGAGTGTGTTGAGGGTGGGGATGAGGATGGGGATGGAGTGTGTTGAGGGTGGGGATGAGGGTGGGGATGGAGTGTGTTGAGGGTGGGGATGAGGGTGGGGATGGAGTGTGTTGAGGGTGGGGATGAGGATGGGGATGGAGTGTGTTGAGGGTGGGGATGAGGATGGGGATGGAGTGTGTTGAGGGTGGGGATGAGGGTGGGGATGGAGTGTGTCGAAGGAGTGGCGGGAGGTAGTGGGGTTGTTCGAGATTCCCTCCTCTTTTCTGACCAAGGCTTCAGCCAAGAGGAGGGATACCGATTGCTGCTCGCTACTGTACAGTCGGCGGCAAAAGTCCTGTCGCCTCACTTGCTTCACCGAGGCACGAGATGTTCATATACTCGAGATTATTAGGTGTAGAAAACGTGAGCATTTCTCGAGTCCAGGAACACTGTGCGTCTCAGTGAAGCAGGTGAGGCGACAGGACTTCTGCCGCCGACTGTACATATAAGTGATTAACCGATATAATCACTTATAATAAACAGCTTATATTGAGGGCCTATTGTACACCCAGAATCAAATATCCACCGACACTTTCCTTCCATCGTAGTAAATATCTTGGTAATTCGGAACAACACGTGTATGATTTTGCAGCACCTCATAATAATAATTGAGGGGGTTGAGTTGACATAAGGTGTTGTATGATTATATTTTGATATGATACTGATTTACTTGCAAGATGAAAGGAAAGTGTCGGTGGATATTTGATTGTGGCTGTAGTACATCTTACCTTCGCGGGAATTGTGGTGTGTGTGTGTTCAGTGCTAGCCGCCCTCCCGCCCACACCTCCCACACCCCTCCGCAGGACAGGGAGACACGTCTTCCTCCACGCCTTCCTCCCATAGTTCCTTAAGGGAGCCGACATTATCACTGGAAAAAAAAAATGAATAAATACACACTCATATATTTTCACATAACAGTGCAGTCTTATA
>JAWQEG010003334.1:25000-81126 GCA_033782935.1 Petrolisthes cinctipes | reverse complement strand
CCCTAGGCTATCCCACCCACCTACATCCCTCTCCTCCCCCTGGCCAGCACCTTACCATCTTACCTACCTCCCCAACCTCTCCCCCCCCCAACCCCCACCTATCCCACCCACTTACACCCATACACCACCTACCTCACCCACTTACACCCATACACCACCTACCCCACCCAGTCACACATCCACCCACACATCTCCCCAGACCCCACCTACTTCACCCCCCTCGTACACCACCCCCCTCGTACACCACCCCAACCCCCACTGACTCCACCCATTCATACACCTCCCTAACCAACCCCCACCTACTCCACCCACTCATTACACCACCTCAAACCCGACACACCCCACCCATTCATGCACACAATTCCCGAACCAACCACCAACCCACCCAACTCTCTCTCTCTCTCTCTCTCTCTCTCTCTCTCTCTCTCTCTCTCTCTCTCTCTCTCTCTCACACACACACACACACACACACACACACACACACACACACACACACACACACACACACACACACCTCAGCTACCAACCCACCAACCCTGACCACCAATAAGTTACTGCCAGGGACCCATTCAAGCCTCGCCGCTCCTAACATTTACATACATTTCTTGAATTTATCGCTCTTTATTAATCACTTTGAAACCTCCAAAAGCAGTTCGGATTCCAAAGGCGGGACGTTATTATACCTCACATGATCCCTGGACCCGCATACGTATACTTGAACTACTACTCCTTAATATATATCTCTCTTCTCAGGGATGTGATTAATTATTACGTTTCTCAGGTGTATGGTACGGTAGCCTACACAATTATGAGGTGTCTGGTGTCTGTGTTTTGTAGTGTGATGTTGCTGATGTGTCTTTTTATTTTCTCTTTTTTTCACCTTGTACATACATCTTTTTCTTCTTTTACGTCATCCTCCTCCTCCTCCTGCTCCTGCTCCTCCTTCTCCTTCTCCTTCTTCTTCTTCTTCTTCTTCTTCTTCTTCTTCTTCTACATCATCATCATCATCATCATCTTCTCTTTTCTGTCTTGGTCGTTTTCTCTTTCCTCGTCTTTGTAATCTTCTACCGTTCTCTCTAAAAATATTGTTCGTCTTTCATCTCTTCCTCTCTTTTTCTCTTGTTTGCAATGTCATAGACTCTGGATACTATATAAAGTGTAAGTCATTGAATAACGTTTTCATGTAATGCTTTTCCTTTATACGTGGCTGCTCTGCTGTTCTCTGTGCACCACCATCATTGTCATCATCACTATCACCACCATCACGATCACCATTATCATCATTCATCAATATCATCACCATTACCATTACCACTACCATTATCATCATCATCATTCATCTACACCACCTGATATCACCATAAATCATCACCATAAATCATCACAATCATCAATATCCTTACCATCACCACCACTACCACCATCACCATAAATCATCACCATAACTCATCACAATCATCAATATCCTCACCATCACCACCATTACCATAAATCATCACAATCATAAATATCCTCACCATCACCATCACCACCACTAGTAGCCACCATCACCATAAATCATCACCATAACTCATCACCATCTAATTGTTTCTCTCGTATAGCATGTGTGTAACCCGTGTACTTGAACTCTATCTATGTCTATAAATAATGCCTTCTATACCTTTAGTAATGTATGCATACAGGTAAGTGACTATAGGGTTTATCAGGGGAGCAGCAGCGTATTAATGCCTCACCGGGACTGGGAGACGATAACATCAATATATATGTAACCATTACCACATAGACAACAGTACTATATATCCCACCGCCTCGACTCCCCACAACAAACATTAAGCACGATGGCTGCAACATTAAGAACGATGGTTGCAACATTAATTTAGGACGATGGCTGCAACATGCTTTATTTTTATTATTACGCCGTGTTTGGTTCGAGTCCCGTGCATGGGGTCCTTCTAGCGTGGTGGTGGTGGCGGCATCAGGAGGGGGTGTGGACGAACGGTGTGGAACAAGGTCGAGGCGCGTTGAAACATTTCGGACACAGTGGGCAGGCTGACGCGAACACACAGGTACACAGCTACTGGATGTTGTAACCCCGCGTCCCCACCCTTTTGTCTGGCCTTGACCTCGGCTTGCTTGGACATTTTTGCAATCCTTTCATTGGTTTGTTAGTATTACCTGGATCAAACCTTCTCTCTTCAGGTCAAGGTGCATTAACGATTAGCACGAGTCTGTTCTAACCTATTCCATCTAAGCATCTCATAGCATACATGTAAATTTAATCGAACATATGATTACGTGTATTTATTTCTGTACTAGGAAAGCTAAGAACTAAAGGCAAAAAGCCAACCTTAGTCCTTAACTGTTGGTAAATGAAGCGTGACAGGATATCGCATATTATATTAAATCTCAGTATATTTCTTGTCCCCTCAAGATGGAGCAATAGGGTAGCACAAGTTATTCATAATCTATTCTTGTTTTGAGGCATAATTCGTGTTATATAATATCATGGTTAAAAATATATTGTATAAAAATGTGTTACAGAATCCGAATACCTACCATGCATATACATATTTCACTTTTACAAGGATATATAAAATTTTATTACACATAACATTTTGTGTCAGCGGTTTGATGACTGGGCAGGGAAATGATAATGCCTTGCGATTTAGCAGTTGACGCACTGTGCCGTACAACTAATTTTTTGTCTCCCATTAAATCCTTATGGGATAGGAATTCAGATGCAACCAATGAGATGCGACCTGTTGATACCGGCTGAGGGGGATATTAACCGTGACTTACAATGAAAAACCTATGTTATTTTTTCTCGCTTTCGTCTAAGAAGGAGGATCTTATAACAAATTAAACTTATATTAACCTAAAACATAATAAACTAACAGAATCGAATTGTGCAAAACCAACAAACCTTTATTTAACCCAACCCAACTCAATTTAACTCATCCCTACCAACCCAGTACGTTTCAGCTCAATTCAACTCAATCCAACCCAACCCAAGTTAACCCAATTCAGTCCAACTCATTCTAACCCAATCCAACCCAACCCAATCCAATCCAGTCTTGTCCAGCTCATTTTAACCTAAACCAACTCAACCCAATCCAATCCAATCCGGTCCAGTTCATTCAAACCCAACCAATCCAATCCAACTCAACCCAATCTTTAACTTAAAAAACAAAACAAAACAAAAAACATGCCAACCCCCGCTGCCCAACCCAACATCTCCGTTTTGTCTCCCAGAACAAAATTTTTCAATAAGACAAACGACTTGAACATTAATCACTGGGAGGGCGTGGGACTCAGTCGACGTCTATAAATATTTAGTTAGTAAAGAAATTGAGGACATGCAGTTCTCGATCCTCTGTGTGTGTGTGTGTGTGGATGTTGAAGGTGTGTGTGTGTTTGTGTGTGTGTGTGTGTTTGTGTGTGTGTGTGTGTGTGTGTGTGTGTTTGTGTGTGTGTGTGTGTTTAAGGATGTTAAAATTATGTATGTTTTGATATTTCATTTGCTTCCGCATGTGTGTGTGTGTGTGTGTGTGTGTGTGTGTGTGTGTGTGTGTGTGTTGTGTGTGTGTTGTTTTTTTCATTAACTTTTGCTTATAGTTTAGTGGTATGGAAGGAAGAGGAAGTTTGTATGTGCTTGCAAGTTGAATGCAAGTAGGCAAGGCAGATGGAACGTGTACTATGTGCTTCCCTGGTGGTCTTGGTCTCTGTGTGTGTGTGTGTGTGTGTGTGTGTGTGTGTGTGTGTGTGTGTGTGTGTGTTATCGTGGTTTAATACTATGGTGGCCCTGAGATTATCTAGTCGTGTGTGTATGTGTGTGTGTGTGTGTGTGTGAGAGAGAGAGAGAGTGTGTGTGTGAAAGGGTATTTGGCTGTGTGTGTATTTGATTATGTTAAGTGCATGCATATGGGTGCATGTGTTTGGTTATATATGTGTGCGTGTTTGGTTGTGTATGTATGTATGTATGTGCGTGCCTACATGTGTGTGTATGCATTTGTATCTGAGCGTCTTGTTCTGGTCATGTTCCTTCTTTATCTGAAAATTAATGGTCTTTTAATTACCGTCAGCAAACGGGTGAGTGTGTGTACAGTTACGGACACAAATCCTGCATCGGGTGAATGAAAGTGAGCCGTGAGAGTGAATCTTGTGAACCAATATTTACAGAGACTAATTTATTAACAGCTGTAGTTTCGTTCCATATTAGAGTGGCCGTTTCATTCTAAGGTGTTGCAGGACTAATGAATGAGAGTGTACAGCATAGCTACAGTTTCATTCGTGCATAAGTTTCAGTACACAAAGTTTCTTTTTTTTTTTTTTTTTTTTTTTTTTTTTCTTTTCTTTACGTACCATCATGAGTAGCCAAAGTCCAACATCAAGAGAAGAGGAGAAATATTTGCCATTTGAGTGAATCTTATCAACTGTAGTTAGAGAGATCAACAGCTAGAGTGGTTGTTGTTGAAGTCACATGGAGCGATCAGATTTTTTGCTTCTGGTGAATAAAAGTTCGTGTGTGTGTGTGTGCATGTGTGATTGTGTGTGTGTGTGTGTGTGTGTGTGTGTGTGTGCGTGCGTGATTGTGTGTGTGTGTGTGTGTGCGTGATTGTGTGTGTGTGTGTGTGTGTGTGTGTGTGTGTGTGTGTGTGTGCGTGTGTGTGTGTTGCATCATGGTAACTATACCCAACTATATATACATCTATTGAGTACATAATCATATTCTTTCTGCCATTAAGATATTGTTCAGACTGGGATTTACAGTGTCGTGTCTGAGTCTCAGTAAAATACCATGGACCCTCACGGAGCCAAGATTACAATCATCAGGGATACGGTGGACACTGATTCCTCCAAACTGACCCACACAACAGACCTCCTAACCAACCATAATTATGTATGAAGTAGGTTATGTTTCATGGCACATCTTGGAGAAATCGGGAGCCTCCAATTCGCCGGTACGAACCTAAAGCCCTTCGTAACATGTATTATGATCCCAAGGTGGAGTTCCGTGTACAGTTGTTGTCAAAAGTTCTGTCACATGTCTCGCCTATTATGAGGGTGTGCTTCGAGAATTATGTTGCCGTGAGTAAGACGTGATTTCTTTTTTCCAACTTTATTTTACGGTCATATTTTAGGAACAATGTCAAATCTCATTCACAACAACATTATTCTCTAAACACACCGTCCATATACCAGAGAGGCGACACAACTTTAGACAGCGACTGTACAGTAGTCTGATAAATCACTTAAATTTAGTCCTGTCTGATGCTTATCGTTTGTACTCATAAACGACTTATATTTTGTACACGTTATATATATCTTCCTTTTAATTATGGCTCCATATCTCGCCACACGGACGTGTAAATAATCTTATATTAAAGGATAGCAATGTGGCAGTAATAATACAACTGTAATAAATTTAATAAAGTTTAAGTATAAATACCATATGTCCATAATCTGCTTGAACATTATGTGTGTGTGTGTGTGTGTGTGTGTGTGTGTATGTGTGTGTGTTGTTTGTTTGTTAAAAAAAGTGCCCAATTTACCAAAGGAATGAATAGAGAGAAACACGTAAAAGCTATGAATATATACGTATATTGTAACACACACACCCGAACAAAAGAAATACACTTAAATGCAAGACCGTGCACACAGCAGCTACCCAAACACAGACAACACACGCCTCTATGTACACACATACTGTACACACACACACACACACACACACACACACACAGCAGGATTAAGGGGCCCTGTGGTGTAGTCAGAAAATTGGAGATAAAGGAGTTCTTCAAATATTGCCATGAAACACCGCATATATAGAAGGAGCTTGTTTCTTGTCATGGTCAGGAGGAATCAGAAGTCTCCTATTTTCATACACAATCACAGAGTTGTTAATGGCAGGGGTGGCAGGGGTGGCAAGGGTGTACCATAGCTCCCCACACCGAACCTCGGGGCCACAGAATCACACACGTCCCGCCACCTCTATATAAACAAGGTGACGTCACTATTTGTCCCATTCCTTTTGGCCTCGGCTTTGGCTTGGCTTGAATTTAGACACCCACGCCACACACACACACCAAAGGACTCACTCACCATTCTGATCGGGTACCACCAGTAACTCTTAACTCAGTGTTGGAGTTTTCCTGTTACAACTTATATCATACGGTTATTGTTCAAGTAGATTATGAAATTCTTATCCCGCTGGTCGAAATTAATGGAGATCGCTTTTTTTGTTTTATTTGTCGTTTTGAGCGTTCCATTTGACGGGGAAAATTGCTCGGTGTCCCCTACGATACATGGGGTGGGGGGAAAGGAGAGGGTTGGGGACTCCGCCTTCTAACAGTCTAACAATAACCCCACTAAAGGTGCAAAGGCCTCAGTGCTGGACCTTTTGCCTGTCTAGGGATCCTACACTGGCGCTAGAGCCTCCACACCCCTTGAAAAAAAAAGGGAAGTGGGGTATTGAAGATGATAATGTTAGTCTGAGAAAACGACATGATGTTTCAGCTGATGTCTATGTATGGGTTAACACAGACTATGAGAGGAAACCGGATATCAATTTACATTTCAGATACAGTGCCAACATCATGACATAAACGCATTACATTAATTTTATAAATAATAATAATTAATAATACGATTATATATATTAAAAGTTTGTAAACATACAGCAGAACGAAACATTACTTTGATAAAGATACGATAAAATTACGACAACATATATTAAAAGTTTGCAAAGCAGAACGAAAAAGGAAAACAAAAAACCGGATATGATACACACACACACCACTCCTAAATCGAGCCAAGTCCTGCCCGCGTCGCGATGATTGAGTCCAAAATCTCCAAGATAAACATCACAACTTCGTCCTTGTGGGGCCTCGGGGTATCAGATAATTTTGCTGATGGATGGTGGAGTCTGTGATCAAACAGGTTGTGGGGAGGGAAGGTGACTGGTGCCATTATTTCCAAGGTATTCATGATACGGGCCACCTTACTCAAGTGCTGGTTGTATATAATAGTAATAGTAATACAAGAAGAAGAAGTAGTGGTGGTGGTGGTGGTGGTAGTTGTAGTAGTAGTAGTAATAATAGTAGTAATAGGAGAAGTGGTAGTAGTAGTAATAGAAGTAGTATTAGTAATAAAAACAAGTAGTAGTAGTAGTAGTAGTAGTAGTAGTAGTAGTAGTAGTAGTAGTAGTAGTAATAGAAGTAGAAGTAGTAGTAGTAGTAGTAGTAGTAGTAGTAGTAGTAATAGAAGTAGTAGTAGTAGTAGTAGTAGTAGTAGTAGTAGTAGTAGTAGTAGTTTATCTATATCATACTACCATTAAGAACGACCTATAACTGACTTAATATATGACTGAAAATAATATATAACTGACTCCCTTACAATCCACCATACTCCCTTCCCTCTGTATTATATCACTCTTGGCTCCTCGTTTCTATTCACCCTGGTTCGTGTTTCACCTTCATTGACTTCCCTTCTCCCTTAGTTCCATCTCTCTTTCTTCTCGTGTCTCTCATTCTCTTTTCTCCAATTCTCTCTCCTTGATTCTCCCCATCGAATTATTCCAACTCTCCTTTATTCTCTTTAGTTTTTTCCTTACTTTTCTCTCTCTCTCCCTCTCTCCCTCTCTCGTTTCTCCCTCCATCATCCATTCCCTCCTTCCATCATCACTTTCTCTCCCTCTCGTTTCTCTCTCCATCATGCTCTCCCTTCCTCCATCACTCCCTCCCTTCCTCGTTCCTCTCTCCATCATGCTCTCCCTTCCTCCATCACTCCCTCCCTCCCTCTCGTTCCTCTCTCCATCATGCTCTCCCTCCCACTCGTTCCTCTCTCCATCATGCTCTCCCTTCCTCCATCACTCCCTCCCTCCATCACTCCCTCCCTCTCGTTTCTTCCTCCATTACTCCTCCCCTCTCGTTTCTTTCTCCATCACTCCCTCCTCCCTCATTACCTCCCTGGCCCACTCCTTGCTCACCGCGGGGTTCCTCTCACACCGTCTCCCACGCCACCTAATTATACTCATGTCAACCCCTCCCTTTACCTCCCCTTACCTCTCCCCTTATCTCCTACTGTACTGACTTCCCCTTACCTCCTTATCTCCCCTTACCTTCCCTTACCTCCCCCTATATTCTCCCCTTTCCTTCCCTTTCCTCCCCTTTTACCTCCCCCAAACCTCCCCATATTTACTACTATACTGTCCTTCCTTTATCTCCCCTTACCTCCTCACTTTACCTTCTTTCATCTTCCCTTACCTCCTCCCTTACCTCTCTCTGTACCTCTCCTGACCTCCTGCCAACCACCCATTGTACTGATTTCCCTTAGGTCCATTTGTCCTTCCTAAACTCCCCACTCAGTCTCCCTTTATCTCCCTCTTGCTTTTTTTCCTTTACACCCTTCATGCTCCCCCCCCCCCTTATCCCACTCTTCTGTCACCCTCCCCCCTGATCTTCCCCTTACCCACCTCCCTGTTACCTTCCCTGATCTTCCCCTCATCCACCTTTCCCTCCCCCCCTCCCCTGATTTTCCGCTTACCCCCCTCTCCGTCACCCCTCCCCCCCTCTGATCTTCCCCTCACTACCCCTCTCCGTTACCCCCTCCCCCCTCTGATCTTCCCCCTCATCCACCTCTCCCCGACTGCCTCCCCTTACCTGCCTTTGTCCCTGCCTGACTTCCCTTGGCCCCTCCCCTCATTACCTAAGACTGGTCCCACCCCTCATTACCTTCCCTCCCACGGCTTCTGGAGATTTTGATGCTGAATAAAGTAATCATCAAACCGGTGCAGGTGGAGGAGTATTAGTGAGGGAGTAGGGGGTTGGAGAAGAGGTATTGAATGGAGGGGGGAGGAGGAGGAGAGGAGAGGGAAGACTAAAATCCCCTCTCACTCCCCTCCCCTCCCCTCCCCTCCCCTCCCCTCCCCTCCCCCATCCCTAAAGCACATAAAAATCTCCAATTTATACCCTTGTCTCACTTTCTTGGACCGAGATAATCCTGTTTTACGAGTTATCCGAGTACCATCAGTTTATTTTTATCTGGGCGACGGGTGTTTAAAATGCTCAAAGCAGTGATTCGCTTCTTGCAACTCGAGAACCCCCTAAATTTCACCTTCTCATGACTAGCCATTAAAAGGGCAAAACCTGAAACCCTCGTCCGCTGATAGGCCGTGTATCACCGAGTATGTAGCCCGTGGACGCGTATCATTGGCAGATCGGGCGGGGGAGCCAGCCATAAATTAACCAATCACAGAAGGGGGTCCCACTGCGCGCGACACCCAGTCCAATAGGCTCTGTCCGGCAGTCTGTCATCCCCGATTCCTCGCCATTGTCTCTCTGGGGTCCTATACCTTGAAGGCTTGGCGTGACGTCCCTGTGTATGCTTATAGTAGTAGTAGTAGTAGTAGCCGGCTCCTTACTCCTACTACTACCACCACTACTACTATTATAACTATTACAACAGCAGCAGCAGCAGTGAGTGGTTGGTCTCCCTCCCCCATGCAGCTTCTGTTGACCAGTGAACACAAAGCCAGATTACAACTTATGTGAAGCCTCGGCCAACCAACCCCTATATACTGCCGAGCTGCTCCTTCCCGTTTTATTTCGTCGGGTTTTTCTTTCCGTTTCATTCGTTGCATTATTTCGTCTTCTCAGGCTCGTCCTTCCTTTTACAGTAGATTGGTTAATTATTTTTTCTCTTGTTCCTTCCATTTAATTTGATGCTAATTACGTGTGTGTGTGTGTGTGTGTGTGTGTGTGTGTTGCGTAGGGGAGCAGGTTAAGCAGCACAACACTTGCTAATATATTCGTGGTTGGTGATGCACTTGCTTTTGTTTTTGCTCTCTCTCCCGTCTCCCTGTATGACTTTCTATTATTCCTCACAAATCAGTCCTTGTCCTTCACTTCCTTTTGTAAATAATACCTGTTTTTTGTTCGCATATTTTCTCTCTCTGCATGGCTTCCCCTTCGCCCCACCCTCCCTCACTCCCTTCTCTCCCTCACTCACTCACTCCCTCCCTCCCTCCCTCCTTCTCTTACTCCCTCCTTCCCTCCCTCCATCCCTCACTCCCTTCTTCCCTCCCTCCTTCTCTCCCTCCCTCCTTCCTTCCCTCCTACACTCCTTCCTTCTCTCCCTCCCTCCTTCCTTCTCTCCCTCCCTCCATCCTTCCCTCCTATACTCCCTCCCTCGGCTTCACCACGTCTCATTCCTCGTACAATATTTCCTCTCCTCTTCACTTCCATTTACGTCTCCTTATTACTAGATTTTGTGTTTATTTATGTTGTACTTCTCTTAGCCTTAGTAGTGGTGGTGGTAGTGGTGGTGGTGGTGGTGGTAGTGGTGGTGGTGGTGGTGGTGTTAAAAAATGGTGGTAGTGGTAGTGATGGAGAAACAGGTTTTTAGAGATTTGGTGGTGGTGGTCGTCGTGATGGTGGTGGTGTTGTGATGGAGAAATGTCAATGTTTGGGATTTGGTGATGGAGATGATATTAATGGTGAAAATATGATGGAGGGACTTGGTGTTGGAGGCTAGGTGATGTTAGTGTTGATGGAAGCTGGGTGATGTTAGTGGTGGTGATGGAAGCTGGGTGATGTTAGTGGTGGTGCTCTGGAAGTAATAAGATGGTGATGTAAGGAAGGTGTATACAACAGTGATGATGGCAAAATGATGGTGTTTAGGAATGGGTTGAAAATGATCATGGTAGTAGTGGAGGACTTCAGTTATTAGTAGTAGTAGTAGTGGTAGTAGTAGTAGTAGTAGTAGTAGTAGTAGTAGTAGTAGTAGTAGTAGTAGTAGTAGTAGTAGTAGTAGTAGTAGTAGTAGTAGTAGTAGTAGTAGTAGTAGTAGTAGTAGTAGTAGTAGTAGTAGTAGTAGTAGTAGTAGTAGTAGTAGTAGTAGTAGTAGTAGTAGTAGTAGTAGTGACAGTAGTAAGAGTAGTGGTAGTGGTAGTAGTAGTAGTAGTAGTAGTAGTAGTAGTAGTAGTGGCAGTACCAGTAGCAGTATTAGTAGCAGCAGTTGCAGCAGCAGTTGCAGCAGCAGTATCAGTAGCAGCAGCAGTAGCAGTAACCATGGTAGTAACAGGAGTCGGACAGTAAGAAAGGAAGCCTGCATATGAGAGTCACGATAATTATGAGACAGTTAGAGTGGTGTCAAGTACATAAGTCTACAGCCACCTCTCCTCTTCCCTCCCCTCCTCTTTCATCCTCTTCTCTCTCATCCTCTCCCCTCCTCTCCTCTCCACTCTCTCTTCACCTCTCCTCTCCCCTGGTACTATACTCCTTCCCTTCATTACACCAAGACGTTTAAATGGCTCCTCCCTGTCTTACCCTCGACTCATTTTTCTTACCTCACATCAAAGTTGTTGTTTTTATATATATATATATATATATTTGTGCTGTTTCTTCTTACTTCTTCTTTACAGCATCTCTTGTGATTAATCTCTCGTTTCATATTCTTCATTTTCTGGCGTTCTTACATCTCTCTTTTCCCGTTTTCCTAATTTTCTCATGTTCGATCTCACGGTCTTTCCCTTTTCCTCCCTTTCTTTCATAATTTATACTCCATGCACTTTTCCTGACATTCATTTAAAGCTTATATCCCTTTCCTCTCATTCCTTTCCTTTCATGTCTTCACTTTCCACTTCTCTCTTCTTTGTCCTAATCTATCCACTACATTCATATGAACCTGTCCATAAACTTCTTTCTGACTCCTATTCTTCATCGTTTCTTCCTTCCCACATAATTCCTCTTCTATTCCTCCCTTCACTTTCGTATATCACATCATTTATCACATCAGTTTGCCACCTTTTTTGTCCCACATTACACAACATTCACAGTCACGACACTTTCATTTTTCTGGGGGGAGAACAACAATTATAAGTGGTAATTATGACACCAATACCTATTTCAGTACAGATAACTTTGCACCACCAATGTAGCACGGTTAGCAATATTATAATGTCTGTCCACTTCATGTAGGTCGACAAAAATAGGCCAGTAATGACAATAATTAAGGACCTTGTAAATCGTGAATGGGAATAGGTGGCTTCGGATTCCTCCTGACTATGCCACGAAACACGCTCCTTACATATAGGTGGTGTTTTGTGGCAATATTTGAAGGACTCATTTAACTCCAATTTTCAGACTACATCACTGGGCCATTAAGTGTGTTGATGTTGTTTGCCTTCCATTGTTCGAGCACCTCTGTATTGTTTTGTGTATATACCGCTTCTGGCTGGCAACCCCTATCATTACCCGCCTCCTCAGTCCTCCCAGACCTGAGTTTTTACCTCTATAATTGGCCTGATATCATGGCTTAATACCACGTTATTACTCTTTAGATTACCATGTCTTAATTAATTACTTGGCTACATTTTATCCATGAAGTTTTCAGTTTGAATCCGTGTTTGGTTCTCGTTGTTTTCGTTTACTGTAGAATGATGTTTATACAGAGTTAAGTGTAAAATTATTTGCGAGTTTTTTTTTTCCCCTGTATCTCAACCTAGGGACTGTAGGCTGTCAGTTGCCCGTGACTCTTGCGAGGCCCAGAGATTATTGGGTGTCGCACCAGATGAAACAGTGGAGCTTCGTGGTGAGGTTGGTACTGTAGCTTCTCTTCTGTCTCACTAGATGACACCTTTTTTATACACGTCACTATGTACGATGGTACTATTGGCCACAAGAAATCGTACACAGCACGCCGTTTTGTTTTCAAGGGCTTACAACATGTAGAAAATGCAAGACTACGTAACTTCAATATAACATTATTATTAGGTTTGTTATCATGCAGTCACAGTGTCACTTGGTAGATAATTCATTGCAGTACTTCCAGAATAATTACCTCTTTCCATATAGCCTTTGTAAGAATTCCTGTGGCTAAACGTACAGTACATTGAAAGGGATGTGCGTGTGTCTGGTGTTTGAGAGTGCTTTGATGTGACTAAACCTACACGTGTCACTGCGAGGTCGTTCTGATCCCTCAGGTTCTTGCAGTAAGGAATGTAGAGCACATAGTCTCCGACATTAATTACCAGAATTCTTTAACACCCAACTTCCAGTCCAAGGGACAGAGAAACATAAACCACGTCTATAGCAATATAATATTAACTCGATACAAGGTATTACACCACAAAATTAGAGACGATACAATACAGTTACAACATTTCAAAACACTCCACGACAGATAACACAATACAACAACACACTTCACCACAATACTTCTCAAAAGTAAGACAATACAATACAAGCCAATTTCGCCACTCTACTCGCCAGACACCGATACAACACCACTCTCCCTCAACATGTAGGTCAATCCCGTAGCGTGAGTAAGAGACGAATCCAGGAGACAGCTGGTAGGAAATACGAGGTGGATGGTCGTACAAGAAGTTATTGTAACTGCAGAGAGGGAAGTAGAAAAAGCCTATGCCTACAAAGCTACTTGCTACTCAAGAGCCGGAGAGACGCCTTAATGGTCTGTACTCAGCAATGAGGAACCCGGCTCTGGCCATCTGGAGGAGAGTGGATACGACGTCGACTTTGGCCTGATCACATGACCATCACGTCACCATCACGCCACGTTCACAAGGGGGGGGGGGTTAAGGGGGGAGAAAAAGACTGGCGATAACTGGATCAACGAACTTGAACCGAACTAAAAGTTGAGCTCAAGTCACTTATTTGAGTCAGAGTGTGAATGTGTGTGAGTGGAAGTATTAATAACATTGACCTTAATAATCTAAAGTAAACAATAATAATACTTATAAATGATGGATTATTGAACGAATCCTTACAGAAACTATATTCTTTGGTGAAGCAGCCCTACCCTGAACAGAGATACGAGCTAATACAGATTTGGGTGTTTCAACCCTGACAGTCACCATCACGGTCCATAGAATATTCTCTGGACCCTGGTCACCATATACTTATACCCTTCGTGTCAGGTAGAGTCAAGAAGGGGATGTCATTTGGCGGTAAAAATAACACCAGCACACATACTTCAAGGCAAACTGTGTGTAACGAAAGGGTAGGCTTGTTTCTATGAGCCGGGCTAGTTAAGGAGTGAGCTATAGAGAAATGAGACAGATAGATAGAAGACGTTGCAGCACACTAACACATTACATGGCTAGATCGATTGATAGGTTCATGAAGGGTTTAAACGAATTGAATCGAAATGATCTATAAGGTTTGAAAGGGAGACAGGAAGCGAAAGGAAATTATAGAAGACCAAATGTTTGAAAGGTGTGAAATAGTAAAGTACAGTTTTCTATGCAAAGCTATCGATCCCTGAAATGGTAAATTGGATAAAGAGGTAGTGAATGCTGATAGAGTCCATAAATTTAAAGTTAAATAACATAATAATGATATATATGGTGACAAAATAGCACAAAGATAACTCAATTCCTGTATGTTGAAACTACGGTTAAAAGGCACCAGGTACTCTCTATACACTCATACCAACAGTATTAAATTATCTTTCTCAGGCTGGAAATTTCTATCTATACACCACCACCACCACTACCACTTACATCCACCACCATTACCACCACTTTCACCCACCACCACCACCGCCACCACCACCCTCACCTCCACCACTTTCCCCCACCACCACCACTACCACTTACATCCACCACCATTACCACCACTTTCACCCACCACCACCACCGCCACCACCACTTTCACCCACCACCAACACCCTCACCCCCACCACTTTCCCCCACCACCACTTACCCCCCAAGCCGTTAGATGGTCCCTCCAATTAATTCTGATGATGCTATGAGAAACCCATGGAGGGACAACAAGAACAACATTCCTGGAAATTGGTTCCCTGTCTCGTCCGTCTCTCTCTCTTCCCCTTATCTCCCACATCGCCGCTCCTGGACCCCCTTCTCCTCCCTCCACACTGTCCTACTTCCACCTCCCATTCTTCCACATTATCCTTTGCCCCCTTCTCCTCCCATCTCCTATTCTTTCATACTATCCTTCGCCCCCTCTCCTCCCTCCACACTACCCTCCTCCCCCTTCTCCACCATCCACACAATCGTACATAGCCCCCTCCACACTTCGTATCTACCCTCCCCTTCCTCCACACTGCCCGACACCTCCTCCCCCACCCTCCACACTATCCTCCTCCCCCTTCCACTCCCCTCCTTTCACAATACTCTGCACCCCCCCCCCTCTCCTAACTATCCACCGTCCCCTTTCTAATCCTTCCCTCCACACTATCCTACCCCCACTCCCTCCTTCTCCATCCCACCCCACTCCACCCCACTCCACCCTACCCTACCCCACCCCACTCCACCCCACCCTACCCCACCCCACTCCACCCCACCCTACCCCACCCCACTCCACCTCACCCCACCCCACCCCACCCCAGTATCAGTAGCTCCAAATGCCACACTTGGTACCTCCCTGCTTTATGTTCCAGCTGGTCCCTCTAAGTCTTCCATATCTAGCGTCCACATCTGTGTCCCGGGCCGGTCCTTTAGGGTGTTATCGTGGTGTTATCTTGGCGGCTTATCAGGGCATCTAATGTTGTTGTTGGGGGAGGTGGGGGGTTGGAGATGCGTATTATATTGTGTGTGGTGTGGGTGGGTGGGTGGGTGTGTGTGTAGGGTGTGATTGCATAGGTATGATAGAAGGAGGGATAATATGTGTGTGTGTGTGTGTGTGTGTGTGTGTATGTGTGTGTATTAGAGGAGGATGTGATAATGTGTGTGTGTGTGTGCGTGTGTGTGTGTGTGTGTGTGTTCGAGAAAGGTGGAACAGTGTGGGTATTGTAGTGTTGGTGCCGTTCATATATGCATGTGGGGGAAAGGTGTGGTAGGGTTGGTGCGGTCTCTGTGTGTGTGTATGTGTATGCATGTTTGTTAGGGTTGTCCTGAGTGAGTGACCGAGGGAGATAAAGGGTATAGTTGTAAAGCAAGTAGTGGTTAGCTGGTTCGGTGGTTAGCCTGTTTAGAGTGCTAATTATATCGGGTTAATTAAATGGGTATCGAGAATTTGATGACGGTAAAGTCTTGGCAAATATGTAGATGTGACTCTCTCTCTCTCTCTCTCTCTCTCTCTCTCTCTCTCTCTCTCTCTCTCTCTCTCTCTCTCTCTGCATGTGTGTGTGTGTTGTCTTTGCTCATTTTGTTGCTGTATGTATTTCGGAGTATTTTGGTGTGACCAAGTTTTACTCGTAGTATGTTAATGGGAAGTTTTCTTGTTTGTAAACTGGAAGGTGTCTGATTCTTACAAACAATGCCACGAAACAGATCCCCTACATCATCACCATTGAGAGGGTCTGTTTCCTGGCATAGTTTGGAGGAATCAGAGAACTCCCTATTCACCGACAAAAACAAAACAAAACTCCCATTAAGATGGGTTGGATTAGGTTAGGTTGTGTTGTGTATTGTATTGTTGTGTTGTGTCGTGTCTCCATGCTGTGTTGTTTTGTGTTGCTTGCTCATAGGGCGAAACATATCTTGCGCGTGTGATCTCTCTCTCTCTCTCTCTCTCTCTCGTTCCTCCATCCCTGCCCACTCCTGCTCGTACGCCTGGCAGTGTGTCGGGCGTCATTGACATATCCTACACTAATCTCGACCTGGAGACAATGGACCCTGGCAATCAAGGTATCAATAAATTGGAGAAACGCGGGAGGGGGTCCAGGCCCTTAGACGTGTGGAGGCCCCGGAGGTGGTGGGGTTGGGTGGGATGGTGAGGGGATGGGAGGGGTGAAGAGAGATGAGTAGGGAGAGGAGGAGAGGGGTGAGGAGGGGTGATTGGAGGGAAAGGGAGGAAACTGAAGAGAGAGAGAGAGAGAGAGAGAGAGAGAGAGAGAGAGAGAGAGAGAGAGAGAGAGAGAGAGATGAGTAGGGAGAGGAGGAGGGATGATTGGAGGGAAAGGGAGGGAACTGAAGAGAGAGAGAGAGAGAGAGAGAGAGAGAGAGAGAGAGAGAGAGAGAGAGGACACTGGGATTAGGAAAACTTTGTGTTGGTATTGCGACGTGGACCAGTGAGAGTAATAGGTAGGTAGGAAGGAACAGAGGGATAGGTTAGGAGTTAGCTAAGCGCAATACAGTAGCTCAAATATATATATATATATATATATATATATATATATATATATATATATATATATATATATATATATATATATATATATATATATATGCAGTTTGTTGAGATTAGAAAAGGTCGTCATTTGAACAGTCTTAAGGGAAAATTCTTTTGTGGGTGAATTGGAAAGTACCTGATTCCTCCAAACTATGCCACGAAATATATCCACCGAAACATATCCCCCATTAAAGTTTCCTGGCATAGAATGGAGGAGTCAGTAGCCTTCCAATTTGCCAACAAGACATGCAGTCTCCTTAACTCTTATGAGAATGATGAGAGTCTGAATGTTGGATGTTCTGATCAAGGTGTTCTATTACGTATACAGTACCATGCTATACTCATAAATAATAATATTAATAATAATAATAATAGGTAGACAATGTGATAGTAACGTGTATAAATAAGGTGTCGTCATCTAATGGTCAGAAATTGTGTCCCGATCCCTTGGCACGATGAATTGCAACTACCCAAGCTTTGATGATTCGAACAACTGTGTGTTGTAGGGAGACGCACAGTTGTTCGAACCTTCAAAGCTAGGCTGTTTGCAATTCATCTTGCCATGGGATTGGGACACAATTTCTGACTGCGAATGTAAGCAAGCAAACTGAGTGTGTAGCCTACAGTGTATAGGTCTTGTAGGGGAAGAGACCTATAATATATAATCTTCATTCTAGCTCCATGGTTTAAGCAATGAGGGGCAGGGTGTTGGGATGTGGTAAATTCTTAAATGGCTTGGGCGCCCCTTCGGAAAAGATTTGGAATGTCGTATATACGCGTATTTACTATGACAAACTCCGAAACTAGATACGAAATATTTAGTTTATCCTAGGTTACTCGATCGTTTTCTCTAAAAGACAAGATAAAAAACGATGCAAATAAGCAAGATCAGGGGGTATCTCAAGTAATAATTTTATGGTTATAAAAAGCTAATTAACTTTTCTTCTCTAAAATTTAATTCTTCTTTTCCAGTTTTCTAGTTTCCGAGTTGTGGGTCCCGCAGAGGGACGCTCATGGGCAGCATAATATTCAGGGGATTTAAGGATCCAGGGGAGGATTAGGAAGGGGTTAGGATAAGGGTGGATTAGGTCAGGGACTAGGTGTTGGGGATTAGGATTGGGAAGGTAATGATTGGTGATCCTAATTCTAAACGTGTCAAGAGTGGGGCTATGAACTACGTGAGATGGGAGATGATTCTACTCTTGGATGCTGCGGGGAAAGAATTAGTGCCTAAATATATCAGTGCTTGTCTGGTATGTATGGTATTTTAGGTTGTGGCTGCCTCTAGTTGATCGTATACTTGTAGGGTGTAGATATGTGTCTTTGTCTATGTCAACTAACTTGTTTGTGATTTTGTATAATATCTGTTGTCTGTGTATCTGTCTTCGTGTTGCCAATGGGTCTAGTTTTGTGTCTTGTTTAAGCAAAGTGACTAATGTAGTGTGTGTGTAATCACATCTGGCCCATTTTGCAGCTTTATTTTATGTGGACTCTAATTTATTGATATTATTGTTAGTGTGTGGGTCCCAGACGGTGTCGTAGTACCAGTCCAAAAGCCTCTTAGGCCCTGTCCACATTATAGAGCGTGCCTAACAGGCTCTACCAAACCGTGTGGACGGGAACTTACTCCTCCCATTGTCATGTCTTCCCACTCATGAAAACTTTCCATCCCTTTACAGTATGTATTCACGAAGCTACCATACTTACGAGCTTTTAGCGCAATGATCGAGTATAGCTCTTACGAGTATAGCTCTTTCCACACCCAAACAATATATTATAGTGGCATGTGTGTGTGTGTATGTTCGAGGCTTCATATGACACAGGTTACATGAATGGAGTCGAAGTTATCCTAAGTGGTTTGGTTCAGATCGAGGTTAGAGATACGAATCCTTCCCTCCCTCCCTAACAGAGGCTATGAGGAGGGACAGGTCAGCCGGCTTGGTTAGTCTTAGTCAAACAGCGCCAGTGAATACAAGTGATAATTATGGTGAGATTCTTTTGTTGGTGAATTGCAAGGTTTCTAGAGATTCCTCCATATATATGTCAGGAAACCGATCCCTTGTTAGTACCATTGAGGGCGTCTATTTTCTGGCATAGTTGGGAGGAATCCGTAGCCTTCCAATTTGTCAACAAGAGAATTTAAGGGGCTCAGGGCGGATGTTCTTCCCACACACATTCAATTTTGCCTTGGGCAGGCCGCCGGACAGGATGGACTGTGCGTGTAAGGGCCCCATTATACTGAGCTAGATACGTGAGGCCGACTAAACCATGGACTAAATTGTGTGTGGACAGGTGAGGCCAGGGCGAGGCCAACAACTTCTTGTTGACATATTGGAAGGCTACTGATTTTTTGTCCTAACCAGAACCATACTCCTTCAATGGTTGTAATTGGGGATCAGTTTCTTGGCATTGTTTTGAGGATTCGGAGACTTTCCAACTCTCCAACAAAAGAATCTCCTTTTAATTAAAGAATGGTTGTAACTTACTAAGGACCGAACAGCACCAATGACCTTGTACCGTGTGTGTGGAAAGGACTGAACTATAATGTGAGTGAAATTACCAGTGTACCATTTATACATAAACCCACGACTTATGTGACCATTATGGACAGCCACAGTCAAATAAACACACATTCCTTTCATCATGAAAATAAATATTATATCGACATATAATCGTACAACACCTTACTTCAACTCAACCTATTCAATTATCATTATGAGGTGCTGCAAAACCATACACGTGTTCTTTATTACCAAGATATTTACCACGATGGTAGGAAAGTTAGTGGATATTCGACTGTGGCTGTACAGTGTGTTGCGTTATAGGGGTAATATAATTTTGGTTCATTTCCTTGACCTACGTGTAGTATCCATGTGAAAAAAAAAAAATAGTGAAATGGTGCACGAGATTCCTGTAACAAGTTTAACACCGGCTTGTGATAAGTGTAAACAGCAGTGGAATTACTACGCATGTCCACGGAACGTGAAGTGAGTGTTTTAATTATGTGTTCCCATTAATTTTAAACCCTGTGATGTAGTCTGAAAATTAGAGGTAAAGGAAATAATGCAACGAAAAGAGGAGCTTGTTTCGTGGTGTAGTCAGGAGGAATCAGAAGCCCCCAATTCTCATACACGATCAGAGGGTCATTAAGTGGATATTATACTTTTGGTAAATTGGAGCACCTTTTTATTTCTCCATAGTATACCAGGAAATTGGATCAGATTAGTAAAATTAATAGTGGGCTGATTTGAAATAGTTTGGAGGAATCAATTGCTCCAAATTTGCCTCCAACACCGTACTATCCCCGTAATGGTTTTATTTTTAACGCCAGTCTATATATTTTTATAATTAATTTTATATGGCTACAGATTTCTTCAATGGGATAGGTACAGCTCCGGACAGATCAAGGGTCCACACCCCTTCCACCAGAGACTTTGTTTGGGCCTCGTCGGATCTGGCAACAGTTGCAGGTTGAGAAAGGGGGGATGTTAGTGGGAGAGGAGGAGAGAAATGTGGACGGGGCTATATAGGAGGTAATGTAGAGAAGACGTCTGTCAGGAGGAATGAATGAAGCATACACTGTGAACGGTATCGAATCACCAATAGTATAAAGCAGGGTTCTTCAAACTTTTTCAATCGCGACCCAATTTTTACTATGACAACATTCTCGCGACCCATACAGAAAGATCTTTTACAAATGACCAGAATTATCAACCTAAGAAAATAAAAGGCCAGAAACTGAAACGCAATAATTATGATTAAAAGGCATTCTAATCAGAATTATAAAAACTGACTCACCTACCCCTCCCTCTCTCTCTCTCTTTCTCTCTCAAGAAGGATAATATTTGTGCATTGATTTTGTTTTATTGATAATTAAATATATGAATATTCGATTATAAAAATGTTAGGTGGATTCATGTATGAACTTCATATTCATTTTGTCACGAACATTATTATTCTATTTTTATTCATGTATTTATTTTTGTGAGCCTGCGATCCAGTTTGGAGGAATTCGGGACCCGTAATTTGAAGAACCCGGGTTTAAAGAAGTGCATACTGCATTAACGTAGGTGGATATAGGAGAGAAGAAATGTGATGATTTGAGGTGAGGGGGAAAAGGGTAGGAAAAATAAAGGTGATTAGTTGAAAAGTAATAACAAATATAATTAGAATATCTGTTGCATTATGTCCTTTAAATATAGGCACTGTCTTTTGTTCACCATCGTAGTGGGATAGACTACCGATTATATATTATCCTTTGGATATTAGACAGCTATCCCTGTTTCTTTTATCCCTCGTGCTTGCCCCATAGGGGGGTATTGCTTGTAATGATGTGGGCAATACTTTAAGGGTTTGGGCGCCCCTTCGGGTCCCGAATTCCTCCAAACTGGATCGCAGGCTCACAAAAATAAATACACGAATAAAATAGAATAACGTTCGTGACAATAAAATTAATATGAAGTTAATACATGAATCCACCTAACATATTTTTATAATCGAATATTCATATATTTAATTATCAATAAAACATCATTGCACAAATATTAGCCTTCTTGAGAGAGAATGAGGAAGAGAGGGAGGGGTAGGTGAGGCAGTGTTTATAATTCTGGTTAGAATGCCTTTTAATCATAATTATTGCATTTCAGTTTCTGGTCTCGTATTTTCTTGGGTTGATAATTCTGGTCATTTGTAAAAGATCTTTCTGTATGGGTCGCGAGAATGTTGTCATAGTAAAAACTGGGTCGCGATTGAAAAAGTTTGAAGAACCCTGCTTTATACTGTTGGTGATTCGATACCGTTCACAGTGTATGCTTCATTCATTCCTCCTGACAGACGTCTTCTCTACATTACCTCCTATATAGCCCCGCCCACATTTCTCTCCTCTCCCACTAACATCCCCCCTTCCTCCACCTGCAACTGTTGCCAGATCCGACGAGGCACAAACCAAGTCGCTGGTGGAAGGGGTGTGGACCCTTGATCTGTCCGGAGCTGTACAGTCCCGAGCTAATGGAAGGGAAACGCCACCATCGTCCAAAAAAGCACATCCACGGTTGTTTCTACCCAGCGAGTTATTGGGGAGAGGAGAGGTGGGTTCGAATTGTATTGAACCATCTAGTTGCCACCATTCGGTTCAGTTTTAACTGTTTAGGCTTCCCTCGTTCTATTCATGTTTACTTGTTTAAGAGTATTAGCTCATCTTCTATTTCTTTTTAGTTCCGTATAATCCTGGTCTCCTCATATGTTGATATTTATAATATAACTTCTCCTTTCCACTCTATTGTTACCAAGTTGTATAACAAGGGACGTGAGGGCAGTAAACAGTTTTTCTTGCTTCTTATATTTGCCTCTTATCTAAAATGACCCTAGTAGTAGTCAGTTGCTGTTAATTATTGTATTGAACAACTGTGTAACTAAATCACAAACGTCTTTAAACAGCGATATACTTGAATAAATGTTATCCCTCGAGTAAATGTGCAGGCAAATAACAATCATCATTATATCTCTGTTGCACTATGTAATTAACCGATTTCATAAGGCTGTTGACCCGTGTGGCAGGATCGATATGACGATGACATCCACTTCACATATGAATGTTAACTATGTCATGCAATACAATACTTTTAAAACTTCAGGCAATTATTCAATCACTACGTTTATTCGTAAACTACAGAGTTGTTTACGTTTTTATGTATACTTTACAATATAATTTTTTTGTTCATATTGACAGTTCATAAACGAACTGTACGCAATGCCTCACCTCAGTCATTTTGTTTTTCATTATTGCCGATATTGACCTACAGTGTTACTGATGTTAAATTAAGCATCTGTGTCTAATGATAAATAATTGTTTATATTTTAATTATTTACAAATTCACAATATTCTATCAAAGGCTTTGTAGCCTATTATAAATTATAATTGTTAAATAATGGTCAATGATATTGTATATATATATATTTTACACCTCAACCTCGGGACTGAAGGTCATCAGCCTTGGCCTGAGACTCTTGCGAGGACCCGAGATTATTAAGTGATGAAGCTTCGAGATGTTGGTTGCTTCACATGTTTGTTTATACACGTCATAATATTCATGATCTATATAGCCGGATAATATTCATGATCTATATAGCTGGACAATATTCTATCAGTTACTTCAGTCTATTCTAAAGTTCAACTGTATATAAAAAATGTATTATGATTTATGATGGATCCCATATTACCCAAATTTAAGGCATATTTATCAATACATATTGATGTGCACTTGGTAACCGTCCACTATCAGCCAGTCAGGTGGTTTGTCATTTCAGTTTGGCAGCTGTACTCCCCTCCCCTTTCTCTCTCTATCAGTCCCTCCTAACATCTCCCCCCCCCCCTCTCCCTTACTCTCACCCTCTCCCCAATAACTAGCCGGGTAGAAACAACCGTGGATGTGCTTGTCTGGGCGATGGTGGTGTTTCTCTTCCAATTTATCAAGAGCATGGCTGATGGTTCTGGACAAGAGTCAAAGGAGTGTTGGAGAGCAACTGAACAGAGTTCGAACAAGTAAATTTTCCAAACCATTTTCAACGTTGAGAGAGGTTTAGAAGATTCACTTTTTCGAACTCTGTTCAGTTACTCTCCAACACTCCTTGGACCCTTGTCCAGCACTATCAGCCATGGCTGTAATCTCTTGATAAATTGGAGGGCTACTGATTCCTCCAAACTATTTCACGAAACATATCCCCTATTGAAGTAACATTGAGGTGTTCTGTTTCCTGGAGTAGTTTGGAAATATCAGTAGCCCTCCATTTTACCGTCAAGAGTCTCTCCCCTTAAACTATGCGATAAAACACTTGTATCCTGAACTAAGGTGGGTTAAAGACTGTTTGGAGAACTACGAATAACTTATAGTATAGTTGGCAACAATGAACTAATGTAAGTTATACTCTTAATACCTGTTTATTGGCACAGTTTGGAGGAATCCTTATCTCCTCTATTAGGGAACACTTGTACAACACACGTACACTTCTCATACACCACACAACACACAAGTACAATTCTCTCCACACAACACACACACAGACATACACTTCTCCAGATACACCTACTCTATAAATATATCGCCTTAAAATTACCATTTCGTAGTCGATAGACGTTAAGGTGCCCTGTGATGTAGTGAGAAAATTGGAGGTAAATGAATAATTCAAATATTGATACGAAACTTCGCCTATATGGAAGGAGCTTGTTTCGTGGCATAGTCGGGAGGAATCAGAAGCCTCCGATTTCCATACACGATCACAGGGTTCTTAAGGAAAGTAACGAACAACAAACCCCCTCTTAACAATTGAATGTTTACTTTTAAAAATAATCATTTTGTTGGTCACTTCAGAATTTGAGAAACAATATCCATCTTGCTGAAAGATAATAACCCGCTTAGTGTAGTAGCCTATATACCGGTATCGCTTTGTGGTGGTGGGTGGTATTGTAAGGATTTGCTGCCCTTTCCACCCTCGTCACTCTTCAAGTGTCTCTCCTTTCTGTAATTGCCTGCGTTGATGTATAATATGCTATGCGATACTAGATTTTGGCGCCTTTTCGGACCCGACCCATTCTCTTCCAATTCTTGAAGTGTCCCTCTTCTAAAATTTCCATCGCTGATTTATGATGCTATGCGGTATAGTACTAGGTTTGGGCGCCCCTTCGGACCCGGCCCACTCCATTCCATAATTTTTTAACTGTCCCTCATATAGGATGCTTGCGGAGATATGGGGATTACCATAAAAGTCTCGACACCTCTTCGGATCCAACCCACTCACTCAATGCATGCTACTGTCCCTTGGTAATATTGTATAAGGTCTCTGATTTCTCCAAACTATCCTTGACCAGTGTGTGTGTTAGGGAAATTAAGGCTGGTCAAGGACTGTGCCGCGACTGTACAGTTGGCCACAGGAGTTCTTACACAGGTTATATAGAGGTGCTTCATTATTCTGTAAGTACTTTAATGAATAGTACGGTATGCCAAGTGACAGTGATTACATAACCACAAACCTAATAATGATGTTGTATTGAAGTTAAGTATTCTCACATTTTTTAGATGTTGTAAGTCCTCGATAACAACAGTGTGTTGCTGGGGCACAAGAACAGAAGTTGACCACCAGGACAAAAAAATCCAAAATCAGGGGCAAGAAAAATATAAGAGAATTTACAAGACTTGCTTCACTTGGGATAATATTTAATATACTTTCTTATAAAGATATACAGCGTTAATTACATAAAGGAGTAATAATAGTTTGTTATAGATATGTGGAGGAAGTTTATTACAGACAGGGGTCCAACAGACGAGAATATACAGCAAGAAGAGCAATGTACAGTTGGGGAATAATGTATCTGAACACTTTTGGCGACTTCTGGCAACATCCACCAAAGTAAACACATCAATGAGAGAAACTATTTATGAATTGAAGGATAACTTTTATTTCACTGTCTGTGGTTGGTTGACGTCACCCAATATCAGTTATCGTTATGTAGTAATGAATAAATTTTGTCTATTACTAACGTGTTTATCACTGACATTGTTACCAGAAGCCGTCAACGGTGTCCAGATACTTTGTTCCCCAACTGTACAACCAGAGGCCTGCGGACAATTATTCTGAATAAACCCCAATCCTATACAACATTTATAGAAATATGTTCATTAATATCAACACTATAGTTGTAAGAAATTATACAGTTTAAAACCAATATCATTAACACAATGCAACCCATAATATGTAAAGTAATATGTAAAGTATCACTCGTTTACAAGTGCAAACAAATGCAAATTTCAAACAAACGCCAATTTAAGTAATTTACACTTAAAATAATAAACTTACAATGATAATACCATACAATATCATAATAAATTCTAACTTAAACTCCAGGGAAAGTTAAGGACAGATGAGTAGCTAGGGAGGTACCGGTATGTTCTCACTGGCTGAGCCGGCAGCCTTAAGGGTAGTAACGTATTATGGGAAATGGGAAGGCTACTGATTTCTCCAAACTATGCCAGGAAACACAAAACCCCTCCATATAGAATTATACAGAGGATGTGTTTTATAGCAGAGTTTGGAGGCCTACATTGACTCCAAATTGACCACAAAAGGTTGCTTCCCTTAAACGAGGAGATCGAGGAGGCTGCATTATTAAAACGCCAATTCCATACATAAGTTTAGTTCTCTTGATGGCATTTCTCTACAGATATACAACGTTAATTATATAAAGGTGTAATAATATTGTGTTATCGAGATGTACACTCGATCAAAAAAGTATCGCGCATTTCCCTCGTGAAACATTCTGACACCTAAGACGATGGCTACTGAAAACGAGCTTGTTTATCATGAGCTGTAGCGATCATTTACAGAACCATCGGACCCCACCTGCGCGATACTTTTTTGAGCCAGTGTACAACGTTAAGGTGGTAATAAGAGTTTCTATACTTTGTTATAGAAATATACACTGTACCAAACCACCAACGCTGTACCCACACGAAGTGATATGATTTTCAGATGGTTTGTGGGCAGTGACAACATCCTGCCTGGACTGTTGGCAGAGGTGAAGAACTGGTGGTGTTGGCAGAGGTGAAGGACTGGTGGTGGCGTTGGCATGCCTACATTGTGAGAGTTGGCAGGACTGATATTGTCTTAGGCTGGTAAGTATAATATTTGTTATAAATATGAATTGAAAAGTATATTTTTTCTTTTTGTAATCCAAAGATTATAGAATAAAGAGAAATGGAATGAAATTAACGAATTAACTAAAATAAAGTTAAATGTGAATAATTAAGTAAATAAATTTATAGGTTAGGTGATTCTCTTATTGGTGAATTAGAAGGTATTTGATTCCTCCAAACTATGCCAGAAAACGCTCCCTCTATGAGAAACTGTTTCGTGGTATAATAGTTTGGAGGAATCTGAGACCTTTCAATTCACCAAGAGAATCTCGCCTTAAGACAGATGGTAAAGGTTTTGAGAATTATAAAGAAATGTTAAGGGGAGAATATTCTTCGGTTGGTGAATTGGAAGGTCTGTGATTGCTCCAAACTACTATGCCATGAAACCGATCCCATTTTACTATCATTGTGGGAATCTTTTTTTTGGTATAGTTAGGAGGATTCGGTAGCTTTCCAATTTACCAACAAGAGAATCTCACCTGAATGTTGAATCACCAGTAATTATTAGCATTGAGAAAAAAAATAAAACTGTCTTAATTTAGTAAATTCTGTATTAATTAATGGTGTGCATAATGTTATAAAAAGGAAAAATTTCCTGAAAGAGGATGTACATAAATCACGTAAAGGAGGAAGTTTATGTACTGGATATTTTTAGGAATAAAAAGGAAAAAAAAAGTGTCATTAAAATTATTAATTGAAATAAGTAAAGTTACTTTTCATAAGTGTGTTACTAATTAGAGTAACAGAGCACACACCTCTACACTCGCACACCTCTACACTCACACACACTCACACACACTTCTACACTCACACACACACACACACACACACACACACCTACACACCATTTGTGTAGGAATATGTATTGATGAATATATTTGTGGTTGTGGAAGTAAGATACTGATGATTATATTATGTTTATTGCAGGTGTTGGCGGTGATGTTGCAGCTTAAGGGACCCTGTGATATACTCTGAAAATTGTGGAGATAAAGGAGTCGTTCAAATATTGCCACCAAACTCACACATATGGATAGACACACACACACCTATAGAGGAGCTTCTTTCCTGGCATAATTTGGAGGAATCGGAACCCTCCAAACACACACACCTATAGGGAAGTAACTTATTTCGTGGCATTGTCTGGTGGAAGGAGAAGCCTCCAATTCTCATAAACGATCACAGGGTCCTTAAGGTAATATTATACATTTAATTTTTTACATTGGAGTGCCTTGATTCCTCCAAAGCATGCCAAGAAACAGGACCAGATTAACAAACGTAATAGTGGCATGTTGTTGCTTGGAATATTTTGAAGGAATCTGTTGCTCCAGATTTACTAACACTATACCTACCCTTTGAAATGATGATCTGTTGAGCCAGTACACACTCCCATTACTATTATATCGGGTGGTTCAGCATTGTGCGGACATGTGTACTGGTATGGGGCCTTACCCTACTGAAGATTATACTATACACACACCCTTCTAATAGTTGGGTGAGCCTTTCAGTGTGCAGGCTGGTGTATTTTGTGTGTTGGTATTATCTTTGGTAGATGTTTTCCCATTCCTCCTTGGTGTGAGACACAAGGTGGGGTTAATGGACATCTTTCTTTTGACTACTAACTTGGTGATTCATTGACTGTTGTAGTGATACAACTGATATATTTATTAATAATGATTGTGTACATTACTATGACCCATTGATACACTCTGCAGCACCTGATGGATCCTGATATGGCCCCCGTTTTTTTTGGGGTGCCCAGGCTCTCCTCAGGGGGCTTGCAGGAGTGATCACTATGGTCTTTGAATGTAGCATATCTTTACATTGATATGCCCGAATACGAATTTCTCATTGTATTTTATTTAGTTTTTTTTTTTTTTTTTTTTTTAATAAATTTATTTTTTGAGATGTGGCGTGCTTGTTCTCCGGAGACTCTTTGAAGTATCAAATAAAGGATGTGAAGTGTTTTAGGCACGTTTGGTGGCTGATGTACAGTCGTGGCAATAAGTTTCAATACACATTCATATAACTCAAAACAAATTGCTGTGTAATGTTTTCACGTTGTCATATGATGTTATTGCTTTGAATAGCGAGTTGCTGTTAATTGAAGATGTTACTTAACCTACTTAGTAGAAAGCTTCTAAGCTAGTAAATAGAGGGAAACTGTCAAACCTTTACATGACACACCAATGTGGATGATGATTATTGTTTATGAGTGTACCTGGAATATATACAAGTATATATTAGCAATAAATTGGTGTTATACAGACACGCATTCATGATAGAATTATTAAACCTATTCACAAATGAGCCAAGTGATATCCCAGCATTATCTTATAGGCAGATTTGATGATTATTGCCACATTTCCAAATACCTGTTTAGTTTCCAACTTGTGATATTTCTTTTTGTTTTAGATTGAATGATGGATGGCAGTAACTGGTCCTTGGAGGAAATCGATGACCTCCTATGGTGTAATGATGATGATCTCCCATGGCCCTCAACTACATAACACACCATCTAACCTGCCATAGAGTACATAAACCTCTTGATACCATTCTACTACTTGGTTTTAAGAGAAATTTTGAAGAATGATGGAAGCTCAAAGGGCAGTAACTACCAACTAGTAAATGACCCTCCCTCCCCCTGTAAACCTTAGCCCGCCTTGGTTCTTGTGTACTACATGCTACTCCATTACTTTTTTCTACACATGCCAACCTAGCTCAGAACACCACTCCAAGCTTTACAGAAGTAGAGTGCAAGATGAGGAGAGGCAAACTTGCACCTTGGTGTGGGAACACCTATACTGGAGCAGGATGTTGACAGGGTCAGGAGCAAGGATAAAAGTGTGTGGCACAAAAGAACAGTGACCTGCCAGTCCTTCCTACACTCCTAACCAACAGGATAGGATGGAGCCCCCACACACATCTGACAGTGTGTACCACTACTCCTGTCTACTTCATTGAATATTGTATAATTATGGGCCCAATGCTATATCATTCATGGTGTGGTACATGTACGATGACTCCATACACAAAGCCATTGTACTAGTAACAGGCCATCGTTAACACCATGGATATTCTTGCATACCACCCTGTGTTTCAAGTTTATAAGATTATACAGGTAAGTTGAATAAAATCCTTTTTAGTAGAAAAGCAATATTTATATTGAGTTGCTCCTGTGTTACGTTGGTTTAAGGAAAGATTCTTTTGTTGTTGGTGAATTGGAATGTCTGTGATTCCTCCAAACTATGCCATGAAACAAACCCCTATTTGTAGCATTGCAAGTGTCTGTTTTCTGGTATAGTTTGGAGGAATCGGTAGCCTTCCAAATAACCAAGAAGCTAATCTCCCTTTAAGGCGATAATTAAGGGACCCTGTGATGTAGTCAGGAAAGTAGAGGTAAACGAGTGGCATGGTCAGGAGGAATCTGTTGCCTCCACTTTTCATAACGATGATAGTCTGTTTCTTTATTGGAAATAATCAAAATTTAATTATTTAAGTGATATGATTTTCAGATGGTTTGTGGGCAGTGACAACATCCTGCCTGGACTGTTGGCAGAGGTGAAGGAGGACTTGTTTATTGCAGGGGGTCCTTAAAAAATTGCCACGAGACACACTTATAGGGAAGGAAGTTATATGGCATGGTCAGGTGCATGGAATCAGATCCTCCAATTCTCATACACGATCACATGTGTACTGCTATAAGGGCCTCCTAACTCTACTATAATATCACCAGTATACACAAATTGGAGAGGAAGATAATGAATGTGTGTCAAGTAAACCCATCTTTGTACATTAATGGCACCTATATGGAAGGAGGTTTTTTTTTGCTGCCATAGTTTGGATGAATCTGAAGTATCACAAGGTAATTATTGAAACTTTTCGGGTTTTTAATAAATATATAAATTTACAAACTTACTTGCCTCATTTCCCTCAATTGCACAATTGAGGGGTACCCTATAACGTGTTGTTATATACTAGATAGATACAATATGCTTGCTAGATAGAATTTTAGGACTCATGGTAGTTGAATTTATTAGTGAAACACCAGGGTGATAGCACGGATGTATTGTTCGTCCACATAGGTTATACAAAACAGTGTTGGACAGAAGAGGCCCAGAAAGTAAACTACCACACAAATGACTGAAGCTTGGTGTGTAAAACATATTACACATACACCATTTCACAACTAATATATTGTATATAACGTAATTATATCAGATCCAAAACAAATATATGCTTAATACTACAATATACTTTTTACATATAATTATAAATACTTTGTTCTCTACCTCATAGTTGGTTCAGTATTTTGTACATAATTAATCCTAGATTTGACTGCTTCACATTTTCTATCAGACTAGATACATTATACACCGACATCAAAATATTCAGCAAATAGCTGGAAAAATAAAACAAGCTTTTCTCCATAAACGTACAAGGCCGCTTCATGAATCTATGGGCAAAAGAAACTTTTTGCCAGTTAATAGAATGATTAAACGTCATTAATCCAGCTATCTCACATGCCAGATGATTACTTTCCCAGAATTTTAACCTAATAATTTTCTTAATTGCCTTATGATATGCAACTGCAAATTGCTTACCTATTAAACAACAATTTTGTTTAAAAATTCTGAACAATAATTCAGCACCGTAAAACCTTAAACAGTAACTCTGCAACAATTTTATGAATGAGATTAATTTAAGTACTTGAGTCGTTCATGCTCTATAAGTCAAGATGACTAGCTTCTTTTTGTAAAATATCCAATAACAGCTGTAATGCTGAGGCTGATGGAGCAAGTATCACAATGTCATCCGCATATGCTATGACATTACTTTTCAGAATTCCATACTAACAGCCAACTTTGCTCATTATCAATCAGATCATTAATATATAGATTAAATAGAAGGGGAGATAATATTCCACCTTGCCTTACTCCATTCTTAATTAACCAAGAATCATACACAGCATTTTTATGTTTCACTACAACAGCCTGATGTCTGTACCAACAAAATATTCCTACCTTTTATGTCAATATCATACCTAATTTTAAAGTTAATCATTAAAATGTTCCAGCTATAACTTCATGAAAACCGATGAAGAAATAATGGGTCTATAATTCTCAATGGAGGACTGATCCTTGAGCTTATCCTTTATCAAGGGTAAAACAATTTTGCAATTAGAAGTAGCATCTCTTCCGGACAATATATTTTAAATTATTCGAGTGGATCCCGTCAGGACCAATGACAACATTTAGATCCGAAACTGCCTTCGCCACATCATGGATATTTATTTTACTGTACCAATAATCTTACCTGGTCTTTTAAAAGATGATAGACAATGTAGATCTTGATATAAGTCTTTCTGAATTTATCTGAAAATTTTTCAATTTTCAATGTTTTTTTTAATTACTCTCGATATCAATTTTAACACCAACATAGCATCTATTATTTTTTCTGTTTATCTTATATTTCTTATTATACAAAGATTCAGCTAATTTGCTCTTCATTACTCTTACCATTCACTGGTTGACCCAATTCCTTCCATTTAAAAAAGCTTTCTCTAGCTGATTTATATAACTGTTTAACATTATCATTCCAACCTGGTTTTACATATTTTCTACTATTATTTTTAATTGCATATTTCATGGAACAGTCTTTAAGCACACATGTAATTTTATTATAAATCATATCTAATTCATTAAGATGTTGCGTATCTTTGCACCTATATCTGGAACAATCCAAACAGTCAGCATTTATAAACTGCATCCTATCTATGCTTTCCCTCACTTCGTTCATGTAAACATTTTTAATTTCAACATCTGAAAATAATGACCAGTTAACAAACTGGGAATAACATTCACTCTCTGGCAAAGCATTGTACTTCATTACATTCACATTCATTTTAAAAACAAGTGGGAAGTGATCAAATAGTGCAAGATCATAACGTATATGAATATTATGTTTCATTGTATCAGACACAATAACATGATCTAACCAACTGACAGTGTTTTTAGCGGGACATAAGTAACTGAATGTATCAACTACCTTTCTTAAAATTCGCATTAAAATCACCTGCAATGATAACATTATGTATACTTTGTTCATCAAGAAGGTTTTCAAGCGTTGCCAGAGATTGACGAAATTCATCTAGCGAGTCATCATTTTGCTTGTCACATGGCAAATATACAGTTATGAGTAAATATTTCACTTCAGCAGATGATATAACTATTCCCAGAATTCTGTCATTACAAATAACAGGACTGATCACATCACTCATCGTTTTCTTCCACATGATACCAACACCTTTCGACGGTCGACCCTCTAAAATACCTTCATTTGATTTATCTTCCACACATGCAACGCTATCATATGATTCATTGATTGTTTGTATAAAAGGAATATCTTCTTTTAAAAGCATTAGTTCCTGTAATAACACCACATCATGCTCTTCAGTTAGTAATTTCACTGTTTCCTTATTATTCCTAACAGAATTACAGTTATATCAGACAATGTTAATCATTCTGATGTTTTATTCTTTGGCTTAGGTACACTCGCCAGCACTGCCGCGTGGACAGGGGCTCACACATATTCAGAGATGTAGCACCACTGTGATTATTTAGCTGGAAACAATCCACATGTGTGAGATGGAGTATCCTCGATACACTACCTAATGAAGTGAACTTTGTTGCTTAAGGAACTACATCACTTTAATCTCTTAAACATGTGAGCCCCTGTACCACGCGGTAGTGCTGGCGACTGTACATAAAATTTCCTCACATTAACACTCTCTGGCCAGCAATCAGGTTGGAGTAACCTTTCCCTATCATTCATATCTACAGTTAATTTAAAAGATTTCCAGTCTCTGTTTGCGTACTGAGATACTAACTCAGAACAACCAATCACTTTAATTTGTAAATCATCCTGCACGTACTGCATAACGTCCTCAACGTCACTTTCGAGATCTACATTTCCAATATAAATATCAGCCGTCCTAGCAGAACCTTTGAACCTTGAGTTGTGAACCGATTTAGTACCCCGCACACTACCTGGTCGACGTCCCTTCTGCTGCCCTTCCCGTTCACCACCCCGTTTTCTGTCTTCAGGGGAGGCATTAGAAAATCGCTTGTTCTTTCTATTTACTTGGGTAAATCCATCTTCATCAGTTACAGGATAGATAGATAGAATATACTAGATATAGATAGAATATACTAGATATAGATAGATAGATAGAATATATTAGATATATATATATAGATAGATAGATACAAGTCCTTACGGGTGTCAGAAACGACTTACCATGGGAGGTCCAAGTTGCTAACATGCTGTACGCTGACCTACTTGTCTCCTCCTTGAACCGTGTAAGTGTGCGCGCCCCTTTCGTTAGATTCATCCGGATGTTGCGTTACCTGCAATGTGGTTCATGAATGTTAGTGGTGATGTATACGCTAACTCTGCGTATTATTGCCACTTCTGTAATAACTTCATCATTGTTGTCATGCAGGGATCCTCAACATCCTATTTATTTTGTATACTTTCTGCAAACGATATGATTAACTTGATACTATCAAGTCCAATTGCTGATCACATGGTTCTTTACACTAATTTCATCTCCTCTTTCTAATGCATTATATTGTTTTTTCTCTTGACATACCGGAATGGACCTTAAACTCACACTCCTTAATCAGTTCTCTGTCCATAAACGTATTCTTGTGAATAACATCAAATCCAACATTTTTGCCATCCACGCTTTACAGAGGGACCAGGAACAATTTTAAGTACATGAGAGATGCTGGTGGAGTGTAGTGGCAGGTACAGTCGGCAGCATAAATTCCCGTCCATCCCATGTACTATGTAATGCTAATATGAACCAGATAAACTTACATTCTGAACCTGTTTCTATACTAACAACATGTATAATTTGCTATGTGAAAAGTGTGTCTGTTATATCTGCATTTCAATAATGTTACAACATCATTAACTTCATAGTTTTGCAGGTGAAATGCAGCGAACTTATGCTGCCGACTGAACAATATGCGTATCTACGATGTATATTTACACAGCTTAATGTTGTGTATGAACAAAACCTAACAGGAGGGTATAGGTTATAATACATCTATCAGTGTTCATGGACTCGAGAAATACGCAAGTTTTCTGCATTGCTACTATATTTATTTACCTTGCTCGCGTCTATGAACAGTGTGTGCCTAGGTGAGGCAACAGGACTTTTCCCGCCAACTGTACAGTATGACTGTGTAAATTAATTGTTTGATGCTCATATACCACCCAAGTCATGCCCTGTATAATCCTCGTTCTAGCAAAGGTATATTGAAACTGTACACCTGACTATGCAATTTCTCGCATGCCCACTAATTGATTATTCAGGACGGCTGGAAGGCGGTATGTCCTGATATGGCAGTTTACATAGTGTACAGTCGGCGGCAAAAGTCCTGCCGCCTCGCTTGCTTCACCGAGGCACGCGATGTTCATAGCCTCGAGATTATTAGGTGTACAAAACGTGCGTATTTCTCGAGTCCATGCACAACGCGTGTCTCGGTGAAGTAGATGAGGCGACGGGACTTCTGCTGCCGACTGCACACCTAGTCACATACACTCCGTCACGCTCGGAGATTAATTTTTGTGGAGGCAAAACTATTTAGGACTGTAGTTGTTTCTTGGTGTGCTTTGAATCTGTATTGTTCACATCATACCTTCTTACGGGGATACCAGAACAAAATAACTGACAGAGTTATGAATTCTACTCATGAACAAGATACGTGGAGGAGGAACGGTGTACAGAATGAGAGACACTTTCATGGAGATAAGACCACTTGTGAGAGGAGAGGTGACCAGGGCTGAATTCCCTGTATACATACACATTCATCACTGTTTTTTGCCTATACACTGATTCCGTTCAATTAATTATATATGTACAGGGGGAGTTGCCTATTCATTCCAGCATAGATAATGTTGCTAACTAAGTAGTACGTGATAAATAAAGTAGAATACAAAGTATTTACAAACAGCAACAGACCTAGTGATCCTCACATTATTTTTCTTAACTGGAAACATAAAACTACTTATCCTAAATATGAACGCCTTACAATTATAATCATGGAATAACACCATATACACTAAGTACATATAACCATTGTAGATGCCTGTCCGGGATGCAACACAGCACCCCATTCTATTAAACACATTATGGGAGACTGCAATGTACACAGCCTCACTCTCTGAGGTCACTGTGGGAATGCCCGGTTCAGGTCAGGCCATGGCCTTCCTGAGCAGCTCGGGGCTGCTCGGCTAGACAGCTTGAGGAACTTCAACAGTAGATATATGTCACCATAAATTAATGTTATACAAGAAGTGTCCCAGATTACATTTCATGTGAAAAGTAGATTCGTTTGGTAATGCTCATCAAAATAAATAACGACTTCAAGTACCCATACATCACTACCTGTAGAAAGGTTAAATAAATCTCCCACGAGTTAAGTTTGTATCCTGCCCACGATCACCTCGCCCCTCCCACCTATCCATCATCAGACGACACCCGGTCAAGTGGCATCGTGTGGTGTGCCAGTGTCTGCAATGTCTAGGGTCCAGTGTCTCGTGTGACTCCGTGAAGAGTGGACGTGTGCCGCGCTCCCCTCCCTGTGCCTGGATCATACAGTACATACTCCCCCCCTCCCCATCACTTTGATGTCACGCACAGTGCGGAATTCATCACTCATTTCATAATGTATTTTTCCTTATTCTTCAGCAACATCACTTTCCTTTTGTGATGCGTGTTACTATCAAGTTGTAAATGGATATTAACGCAAAATGCTGTACAATTATTGTGTTTATGTGAATGAATGGGAAAAGTTTGGTATTCGAGGTGCAAAAGATCGATAAAGGCTATGCAGCACATTATGTACACAACGTGCAACCTCTTATGGAGATAATGACAATAATTCCAATACGAGGCTAACTTTTGGTCCTTTAAACACAGCTGCCAATAACAAACTGAAATTTACTCCCACACGGAAAACTTTAAGTACGGTACTTGTCATAGACTAACAATAAACATTACCAGGGTCACCTTGACACATCTTAAATTACATACATTTAGACAATCGCTCGGGAAATTTGTGTACACCTGTGATTAAAAACATCATCTCACACTAATCAAGCAACACCTGTGATTTACATTTGTTTTGCATCTGATTTAAAGATACTCCTACTGTATGTGATTATAAAAAAACTGAACCTTGACCATCTGTGAGATGAGCCTCTTCCCACGGTGACACGCCACTCTCTCACGGTCTGCATAATTAGCGTCCATTAAGGTGCAGGTGTGTGGTGATTAATCTGCCCAGGGATGGATTAATTATGGTGTCATCTGTTATCATTACCACCCACGAGAACTATAACAAAAACAGCAGCACCAACAATCACAACAGCTTGGCTCAAGTTGTAGGTAAGTGTAGAGATGCGTGTGTGTCCTCCCATATTTTGATGATTAACATATGTCATTCATCAAGGTTACAGTGCTGGAATTAGTTTGGTTAGGTCTACTCTGTTGGGATGAATAGGGTGGTTTGGGGTTGGCATGAGGTGGGTCGGGTTAAGGTTGGATAGGGTGGTTTGGGCCTGGAGTTGATTTGGGTTCAAATGAACTGTATTCGGTTTCGTGAGTTATGTTATAATTCGTTTACTTACCCTCTCGCTCACGAATGGTACACAGGGAACTCTTACCACTTTTCATTTCTATTCTAAACTTCTTTCAGCGACTAAATGTTTTTCAAAAGGTTTATCCTACTGCAGGCAAACTGGAAGAGCTTACTGATTCTTCAATATTATGCCTCAAAATAAGTACTGTTTAATACCACACTTTTGAACATTCAGTTACTCGACCGCTTCTAACACAAACCACATAAATTATTAGCCTGATAGTCACATACGTCAGTCAGTCCAATCCTGAGTTAAATTCATTCATGGAAACATTCCGTTTCTACGACGCAATTGCTGACAGACAAGAAGCGAAGGGTGGCTATTACTAGTTTTTTTTACTCCTGTTATTTTATTGTATTTATTTATCTTTACTGGGCGACAATGCATGGTTCCCTCCCACCTAATACAACGCTTGTATACATGCTGGTTTTTATATATTTGCTTAGTTGTGTCAGTGGTAGGTGTAATATGTCTTAGTCTGCGTTACATTAACCAATAGAAAATTTCATGAGATGAGGGAGAAACTATATGAAGATGAGATGAGGGAGAAATGAAATTAGTTAAGAAAGAAATGGCAACAGGGAGAAATATGAAAACATGAGAGACTTGCTAATTATTCGACTGCAATAACCATGCACTACACGTCCCTCTCCTGTTCCAAATTTCTACTCTATTTCTCTCATTCTGAATACTGAGCTGTGTCGTGAGGTATGTACGTAAATGATGAAACAGTGCACACAAATCTATGATCCGACATTTATATTGCAGTTCTGCAGGTCAAATGTTGAAAATCGAGTAAAGCTTAATAAAAAATATACATATAAAAAATGAACAATATCGTAGCCACAAGTCATATAAAGAGATAAACGGGAAGTGTTACAACAAAGAAGGCCTTTAACACACTGAGCGAGGCCGGGTTGATAAACGTGTGTGGTTACAGTAAGTGGTGTGGTGTAGGTGTAAACTGACAGGTGTGCTATTCATTAGTAGATGTGGGTGTGATGTGTGTAGGTGTTGATGGATAACAGAATAGAGTACACATATTATGTCTGTCACACACACACGAGTATATACGCAAGAGGTGGATACTTATACCAACTATAAACTAAAGGGTCATTGGTTTCCTTAAATTTAAGTTGGTATTTTCAATCAGGTGTCAGGAATGCTCACGGAATATTCTTGTACACTCGCGGTCAGAAATTGTGTCCTGATCCCTTGGCACGATGAATCGCAACTAACTGAGCTTTGATGATTCGAACAACTGTGTGTTGTAGGGAGACACACAGTTGTTCGAACTTTCAAATGTAGGCTGTTTGTGATTTATCTTACCATAGGTGGGTGATGACATGCATGAGGCCATGGTAATAATGGGTCTCGTCCAGTCTATATACAGCATGTCCAATGTCGGCACGTGGAAAAAGAAATTCTCCCAAGTTACAAACGAGAATGGTCTAATATCGTGACCTTAACTGAAATCGTGGCCGTAACCCCCGAGGTCACCACAGACAGAACCAGTTACCAGGACATAGGGTGTAATTTCCGTACATTTGTGTCGTCTGGAATGTTAGCCACTTCCTACGGCTTCAAATTTGAGCCAAAAGTGAAGTGATCTTGGACTCTTTAAAAACTAGACGCCAGCAGTTTTACATACGACTCTCAAAGTTTGGGAGAAAATGGAAGGCTTTACTTCTTTATTGAAAAATTGTGTCTCCAACAATTTTCTCGCCGCAGTCCTTATAAGAATTGTGGGTTATTTGGTGTATATACGTGAGTGAGTTAATAATTTTAATTATTGTATATAATTACTAACTCCCTCTTCTGATATATTCCTAACTTTATGTCCTACAATTTTTTTTCTTCAATTTTTGCCAGAGAACGAAAGCATTTTTTATTGGAGGGAAACACATCCAGATTCCAACATTCTACTGCCCTAGAGCCAGAATATATAGTGACAAAATATGAAACTTGCCGAAGAATTACTTTCAATTTAATGCAATCATAGCCAACTTTTTTTCCATCTTATTCACACACACAAGAACACGCCTCTCCTTGGACATCTCGTGTGCTATGACTAAGTAACAACTGGTTTTATACAGCTCCCATTTGTTGTTCTGAAAGAGTTTTGATTCAGTTTATATAAAATGTACTATCTAGTTGAGAGGATTAAGCACAAAATTGTTATTCAATTTTTAAATACACAAACTGAGGAACTGAGGAGAAGGACAGGTGTTATGAGAGAGTTAGTAGACCGTGCAGAGCAGAGTGTGTTAAGATGGTTTGGACATGTGGAGAGAATGGAGGAGAATAGAATGGTAAAGAGGATAGGGGGCTCAGATGAGGGAGGTGTAAAGAGGAAAGGAAGGCCACAGAGGAGATGTATGGACAACGTGAAAGGAGCTCTGAGTGGAAGAGGTATATCTGTGGAGGAAGGTAGAGTGATTGCGCGTGACAGAAACGAGTGGAGGAGGGTGATGAATGCTTGAAGAGTGGACCCGGCTTCACGGTCCTTGGAGGAGGGGCCTGCATTGAGTGTGGCCCATGGCCGGCTGGATGCTGTAGTGAAGTGGCAGGGGTAAACCAGCTTTTGCTGTCGGGCCTTGCTATGGATGCAAACATAGCTGTACCCCTTGTAGGCTAGTCCCACAAGGGGATGCGGTTGTGCGATGGGGGTTGCTCCCTCCTCCAACAGGGATTGGGGGGTTGAGATGTGGAGTGTGTGTGGGCGCGGGGGGGGGGGCATTTGTGCTTCGGAGGGTATGCGACGTGACGGGGCTACCTCCAGCGTGGACATGAAGGCCTGGTGTATGTATGTATAAAACAATGCATATATTTAGTTTAACTTATTGTGACTGTTAAGGATTCAATATTAAGTGTTAGTATTCTATTACTTTTAGTAAAGCAATATTTTTCTAGCATACGTGGATGGTTTAGGTATTCCCAATCAATATAAAAGACAATAACCATGTTCATTCATCTTAATGAGACTCACATGGCTTTTTTTACTCTCATAATATTTCGTAAATGTTGGGTAAGTTGATGTTTGCCCCTTAGAAATAAGCTATTAGTGTTAGATCATATAAGGCCATGCATAAATGTTGATACGTTGCTGTTCACCCTCCCTGCCCCAACCTGACCTCTCCACCCTCCCTCCCTCCCTCCCGGCCACCACCACAACCACACTCCGAAACCACTCTGGCCCTCCTGCCCCAACCTGACCTCTCCACGATTCACACAGCTGTATTTCTCAGGTAACAGTGAGGGTTGGGGTGAGGGGTACAAAGGCTTAAGCTTGGTTTGGGTGAGGGAGTTAAATTTAAGACTGACTTTGTGGTGAAATATCACGGTATGAGGGACGAATGTACAGTACAGCTGAAAACTACCTTAAGTCTACGTGTATGAATAACCACATTTCCATAATCCTTCCTACTTGAAAATAAATAAATATATTGTTCTTTTTTTCATCCTTACATGTATAGGTAATATAAACAACAACTTCAAATCTAATTGAATATATTCATTTAACCCATTTTGGTGCGATATAAATATTTCCATAAAACCAGCTAGACATATACATATTCAATTTAGATTAAGCCTGTGTTAACGAGTGCCCAGTTGACCCATGCAACAGATGATGAACTCTGACACTAATTCCTGTTGTTGTTGAGTGCATGTGTGTGTGTGGGTGGACGCGTGTAAGTAGATGACTGAGTGTTGGTGGGTGTCTGTCTATAGATAATAATTATTTTATGAATATTGGTGCATATGTGTAGGTGTATGTATATTGGTGTACATGACGTGTAGGTGTATGAATATTGGTGAATATGTATAGGTGTGTGTATATTGGTGTACAGTCACGAGCACTAATAAATATACAGCTTTGGTTGAAGCTTTAAACAGTTCAAATCACAAAAGAAGTAATTCCAGTGGAGATCTTATTGTGCATATATTTACTGTCTCTTGGTATTCGAAGCACACCTAAATACTTATTACTGCTCGTAACTGTACATGTGCAGGTGAGCGGGTAATTGGTGGAAACATGTAGGTGGTTGAACGTAGGTGACTCGTAATGTACAATAAATGACAGCAGGTGTAATGTAAGTGTGTACTGTAGGTGGCATAGCGTAGAAGGTTGGTAGGTGTGTATAGGTAGGTGGGTGGACGCGTGTTTAGGTGGCCAGCTATAGGATAGGGAGGGGAACGTGTGAAGGCGTCATCGAATATTCATAGGCAAAAAGTGAGGCGAGTAAAAAACATGAAAAATTACCCCCAAAACACGGCGCGCGAGAGATTACATATTCCGACGCGTGAGGGTAAGTGTGGATGTATGCAAAACACGCTTAGTTGGACGGACACCTTTTTATGCGAGGAGGAGTGAAGGGGAGATTCTCTTGTTAGTAAATTGGAAGGTCTGTGATTCCTCCTAACTATGCCACGAAACCCATTACCACAATGTTACTATTAGGGGATCTGTTTCGTGACATAGTTTGGAGGATTAAAAAACCTTCCAAATCACCAACAAAAGATTCTCCCCTTAAGCTTGTGTTGTTGGCCAAAGATTGCTATTATCGAAGGTAATGGTGGGAAAAAGTGTTGAGTATTGATGGTCAATTAGTTCTTGACGCATGGACTCGACACACTATGTTGCAGATCATAAATTGCAATGGAGGGAGGATTATTTGAGGTAGAATTTTCTAGATTTCCTAAATATATCAAGTATATAATTAATTATGAAAAGAGTTATGGGGCCAGAGCTTTTTTTTTTAAGCCTACCGATTCTTCCAAACTATTCCAGGAAACGGAATATTATTTCTTAATAAGAGGATGGAATCTGTTTTTTAGTAGAATTTGGTGGAATCGGTAGCCATTCATTTCGCCCACAGAAGAAGACGACCACCTAAAGGGAAAAGTACAGTATTGGTAAATCTGGAGCATTTGATTCCTCCAAACTATTCCAAGCAACAGAACACTATTATCTTTGTTCATCTGGTCCTGTTTCCTGGCATACTTTGGAGGAATCAAGGAGCTCCAATGTAACAAAAGTGAATTACCACCTTATGGGAAGTAACCTTTTCTGGGCAAATTGGAGCCTTCATTTCCCTCAAGACTCTGACATATAACACATACCCTCCTTCCATACAGGGAGGAGGAAGTTGCTGAGCAAAAATAGCCCTCCAATACCCAGATATAAAACGAACCCCATCAGCTGGAACAATAACGAGTAAGCCTTCATTGAAGTGTTTTCCCATCCAGCAACAGTTACTATTGATATAAAGGAATGCCAACTTCAACCACAAGTGTTCCAAGAAGCTGTGAATGGACCTTTATTGAGTGAACGTGTAGGTGTTGACTTTTTTTTCCCTGTACAGAACGACCAGATCCCGACTAAAATTATGAGACGCCGAGAAGGAAATACAGTAGGGAGTTGGATTACGTAGTGCAACATTCAGTACAACTTTGTCGATTCGAGAAGGATAAAGTGAGATGTGTGGCGTAAGATGCATTGGGTTATATGAGTAATAAGGTGTGAAATGAAAGGTGAGGAGGAATGGAATGTGGGAAGAGAAAAGGATATGAAGTGAAGGGCGAGGAATGAGGTGTAGGAAGAGAATAAGATGGGAAGTGAAAGGTGAGGAAGAATGAAGTGTGGGAAGAGAATGGGTTATGAGGTGAAGGGCGAGGAGTGAGGTGTGGGAATAGAATGAGATGTGAAGTGAAAAGTGAGAAGGAATGAGGTTTGGGAAGAGAATGAGATGTGGCCAATGAGGTGTTGGGTGTGATGAGGTGCTGGAGGTGAAATATGAAACGAGGTCTAACGCGAAAGAAATGGTGTGTGAGGTCTTAGATACGAGGGGTATATGAGGTGCAAGCATGGATATAATATGTATGAGGTTGTGGCCAGATAATATGAGCTTACTGAACACTACTAAACTTCAAGTGAGATTCAAGGAAATTTATATAATAGAAAGAGCTGACGAAAATATTAGAATACTGAAGTTAAATAAATGTACTTAATTATTATAAACATACGTAACAAAATATATGTAATAAGTATGATATGTGTAAGTGTGTTTGTGTGTATGTGTGTGAAATCCAGTCCGCGCTCAGAAAACAATTAGCGACATAAACATTGCATTATGCACATAAATAGTTAATATCATTACCCAGCTTTTATCGCAAATTTCATTAACAACACAACTAGAACATACATACATTCAAGCACGAACATACAAACAGACACACACAGACATCCAATTATAACATCCAAACACACATGTACTGTATATATGCATTACTACATACGGACACATCGATTCTACATACACACAAACGGACACATCGATTCTATTACAAAATCTGGTTAGAACGAAAAAACAGACAAGGTATAAAGTTAGTGTATAATACATTATGTTCCAATTCCACCTTACACATCAATAGCATTAATTAAATTTACATTCCCTTACAGACACAACCCAATAGAAATACTTAAAAAATTATGTGTTTATGCGTCTGCCTCTGTAATTATTGGTTCATTATAATTATTTTCTCCAATGGCTCACTTTCATTCACCTGGTGCAGGAAAGAAATTTGCAAGCAAACAACACAGTGGTAGATATTACAAAGCTGTGAGGTAAATACAGAGAAACAAACAAACAAACACACTCGGAACAGACATAAATCTCGAATATCCTGAACACACACACATGCAAAATCACTGCAGGCATACGAACTCAATTATTTTGTACACACACACACATAGTAGGCATACGAACTCAACTGTTCATTACACACATACAAATACATTAGGCATATGAACTCAAGTATCTGTACACAAACACAACAGGCATACGAACTCAACTATCCTGTACACACACACACACACACACACACACACACAGTACACTCGATAAATAAGTATCGTGCCGAGTGGGTCAGATGGCTTTCGTATTATTTCAAACACCACCTGGCTACATGTAAGGAAAGGTGGGTTGGTATGCCTATCTGTGGTTGGTATACCTGTCTACATGTACAGTAAAGGTTGGTTGGTATGCCTGGCTAAATGTACAGTAAGGGTTGGTTGGTTGGTATGCCTGGCTATTTGTACAGGAAAGGTTAGTTGGTATGCCTGGCTGTGATATGCTTCGTCAGGGCTGAACCACATACTATAAATATATCGAAGCCTGGGGTAAATTTAACAGTTGCATTATTCCTACCTTTGAAAATAATTATAACTGAGAGTTATGATAACCTTTCAACTTCACTAATCAGAATCACTTCATCTCAGTCACGTATATATTGTTCATAACGCAAATGGCATCGTGTTTTTGTTATTTATTTAAAAGGATAGTACATTGATGGTTAATCTGGAGTAACTGATTCATTCAAACAATTCCAAGCAACAGGCCACCATTATTATTGTTAATTTTGTCTTGTTTCCAGGCATAATTTGGAGGAATCAAGGCGCTCCAATGTACCAAAAGTATATTATCCCTTTAAGGGGGTATATAGCACATTGTTTTAGGTGGAAAATCTGGAGCTATTGATTCCTCCAAACTATTCCAGGCAACAGGATACCATTGTTTTTCTTCATGTGGCTCTGTTTCCTGGCATTCCTTGGAGTAATCAAGGCGTTCCAGTCCATCAAAAGTATACTATCCCCTTAAGTGTACATTTGTAGATTAACGTTGAAAAGCATATTTGATCGACTTACGAACAAAACAAACAATTACATGACGCATTTGCAAGTAAAAACAGGCAGATATACAGAAGAACAGATGAAATAAATAGAGGTATTGAGAAACGGATATATATATATATATATATATATATATATATATATATATATATATATATATATATATATATATATATATATATATATATATATATATATATATATATATATATATATATATATATATATATATATGTAGTAATAGTGGCTAGATAATTCTATAACCACAGGCTATAAAATGTTACATAAAACATTCTGGATTCATTTGTTTCATATACATTATTATAAATGAAAGTAGACCTCCAGGCATTAATTACTGCTATTGAAACATAAAAGAAAATGTGTATATCTTAAGAGGAGATTCTCTTGTTGGTGAATTGGAAGGTCTCTAATTCCTCCAAACTATGCCAGAAAATAGACGCCCTCAGTGGTACTAGTTGAAGATATGTTTCGTGAGATATTTAGGAGGAATCAGAAGCCTTCCAGTTCGACAACAAGAGAATCATCTCCCCTTAAAACAAACAAGGACAGTCGACCCTAAAATTTACTCTCAAATATCAAATAATCTTATAGTACGCTTCAAACATCGTGACACTGTGCAATAGAGAAATGAAAGCCTCACTCATTTTATGTGCAATGTTAAAAAGATGAAAGAAATATATAGATACGTTAGTGTTCAGTCAGATACAAAAATATCTTTGTTCCTTTTGTGGGGAATTTAAACGACAACGTGAGTCTTATTAAGGCCACTGTGGTCGTATATGAAAATTTGAGGCTTCTAATTCACCCTGACTATACCAGGAAACAATCTCCTTCCATAAAGGTGGTGTTTCGTGGCAATAATTGAAGGACTCATTTGAAGTACCTCCGATTTTCTGACTACTTTAAAAGCCTCCCTTAAGGGGTCTGTGATTGAGTTGGTGATTTAATGGCTATTGATTCCTCCACACTGTGTCAGACAACAACGGCTCCTACTCAAGGAATCTGTTTCGTGGCGTAGCTTGGAGGACTCAGATGCCCACATATCACCGACATAATTATTCACATATCCATATACATCCATACACCGCTACATTTTAACATGGAAATGACAGCTATTTTATTTTACTAAGAAGATAAAAGTCATTAGCAACACTATGAAAAAAAAATATTAAACAACTATTATACTTCATTTTAGTGCTCAAAAACAAACAAACACACGCACACAAACATCACGATACAAAAAAAAAAAAAAAAAAAATCATACAACCGGATTTTTTTTTTTACTTCATTTACCTGCACAAAAAAAAAGTTGGCACACTCCGTCAATAAAAAGAAACGGAAAAAATACCAGGCAACCAGCGACGAGAGAAACGCCTGATTAATTACGAGCAAACGAAACGTGACCCAGAGAAGGAGGAGGAGGAGGAGGAGAAAAGTAATAAAAGGAGAAGAAGGAGAAAGAGGAAAAGGATGATGATGATGAGGAGGAGGAGGATAAATATGAGGAAGAGGAAGAGGAAGAGGAGGAGGAGGAGGAAGAATAAGAATGAGAGAGAGAGAGAGTTTTGTATGCAGACTAGAAAGACGCAGGCATAAATGAAAGGAGAGGAAAGAAATAGAAGGAAAAGTTACTTACGACAGGGAAGAATGGAGGGAGAGAGGAAAAATAGAATGGAAGATAAGAGGTATAAAAATAAGGAAAGAAAAAAGTGTAAAAAAATGAATAAAAATAGGAAAAAGGGTAATGAAATGGAAGAATAACTGGATAGGAGAAAGAGGGACAAGAAATGTAATTGATGATGAAAACTAGCAGAGAAAATGGGGACATGAAAGAAATAAGAATAAGGGAATAAAAAAAAAAAAAAATATGAGAAAGTAGAAAAACAGAGGAAAGAAAAGGAAGAAATTTATAGGGAAAATAAATTATGAAATAGGTGAAGGGGAAGAAAAGTCGAGGGGAAAGACAAAGGATAGTGAAGGGATAAGAAGGAAACTGAATGAATAATAATAACATATAAAACTCTCAGAGGAATGAGAAATAATAAGACAAAAAAAAAAAAAATGATGGGGATAAACGAGAGGAAAATGAATGAGGGAAAAATTATATATATAAATATATGACTGTATACGGAAGGATGAGCATTAATGAGGAACTGAAGGGAAGTGAGAGAGAAAAGAGAGAAAGGAGGACATTGATTGATGGATAAGAGAGGAGAAGAATATGTAATGAGAGGAATTATATGTAATGACTGCATCAGTGATCACAACAAATAATAATAATAATAATAATAATAATAATAATAATAATAATAATACTATTAACAATAATAATAATAGTAATAATAATAATAATAATAATAATAATAATAATAATAATAATAACAATAATAATAATAATAATAACAATAATACGAAAAATATACAAAAGGAAAAGAACAAGAACAAAAACTAGAAGAACAGCAGACTTACATGAAAAAATATATATGATCGAGGCAGGAAAGTAAAAAATAATCAAGAAACGTACAGGAGTAAACAAAGCAACACAATGTAAACAAATATATAACAAACAAGGAGGCACCGAAAAGAATGTGTGAAAGACGAACGAACAAATGAAGAGATATTGAAGAAAACTGAATAAAACGAAGAAATAATATAAATATAAAATATATATACAAAGAAACACACACAAGGACGACAAAGTTTATAATTATTAAGGACCCTGTGATCGTGTATGAAAATTGAAGGCTTCTGATTCCCCCTGACTATGCCAAGAAACACACTCCTTCCCTATAGGTGGTGTTTCGTGGCAATTTTTGAAGGACTCATTTACCTCCAATTTTATAACAGTATATCACAGAGTCTCTTAACATTATATAATTCCATTCCAGCAAGCACACTGACTGACTTTTTCAATAATCTAAATGTCAAACCGAGGGAAAATACAAAAAAAAAAAAAAAAATTAATGATGCGACTCAGAAAAAAAAAAAAAAAAAAACTATATCAGACTCGGAATTTTTACAGTTGGTTTTAATCTTTATTCAGGCTGTTTGTTTCGTGATTATTCTGGTGTAAGGAAAAAGATAAAATAATTTGATCCTATTAGAAATTATGATCGGTTTTAACCTTTATACAGGTTGTTTCGTAATCATTCTGGTGTAGGGATAAAGATTAATTAATGATACACTAGATATTGAGGTCGATTTCATAGTTGATAGAGGATGTGTTGTAAGTATCTGCTGGGTGTAAAGAAAATAAACAAACCTACAATAATACCTGCCTAAATTCAGCTTCAATTCCTATCACTCTAGTAATAATAATAATAATAATAATAATAATAATAATAATAATAATAATAATAATAAGAGTAAAATCCATATTGGTGCATAAATTTTATCATGAGCATTCAATATTCGTTTTCTTTCGATTTAAAATGGGTAACACATTTACTTGTATCGTTTCATAATTTTCCAAGTACGTATCTCTTACAAACGGTAATGTTTATGTTAATTGAAGTGTTTGTTTTCATATATGAGTCAATAAGATATTACAATTTTAACGCTCGGGGATATATTTTAGGATCATTTAGATTCGTTCATTTGTTTTATTATTGGTTTATGATACACACTGTTTTTATTAAACTTCCCAAACTCTATAGATGGACAATATTAAAGAACCTGTGATCGTGTATCGGTATTGGAGGCTTCTGATTCCTCCCGACTATGCCCCGAAACAAGCTCCTTCCCTATAGGTGATGTTTCGTGGCAATATTTGAAGGACTCATTTACCTTCAATTAATTTTCTGGCTATATCACAGGGTCCCTTAAAAAAGAAACTCTAATTCGATTGGTGCATTGTCACTCATACATACTGTGGGTCGTGTTTTTAATCAACGAAATAGTACCCAGGCCATTTTATCCCCTTTATTCCCAGTTGTCATTACCACACGCACTCATCCCATAACACGTAATGATCCCCAGTAACCAAACCAGCACTCACTCACTCACTCACTCCACGTATGTCTAAAACGAATTACCTATAACTAAAATGACCCACAGAGCTGACACCGTGCCTGCCTCCATGGCCCGAGCAGTTATCATCATCGTATTCATCAAAATCATATTAAACTCCATACCGGAACGAACTAATAATATAATACCATGTGTATATCGTAATTAAGGGTATAAGTAACGCAGATTAACAAGTCATCATCAATTTTGACCTATACAGTAATCAATTTTGACCTATGTCTAAAATTATTATATTCATCTTTAATGTTAAGGAGAGTATCACTTTATTGAAGGCTTCTGATTCCTGCAACCCGTGCCGAGAAACACTCTCCCTTAGTATAGCCTCGGCCCTTTCTCTGTTTTGTGGCTCAGTTTGGAGGAATGAGTAGGTTCTATGTCGCAGGGAATATAACAAATCCCTGAACTTTAAATAATAAACCGTGTGAAAAAATTGATGCACGAGATGATCAGTCAAGAACAAATTATGTGAATTAATTTATATTTTCTCTGATAAATGAAAATAACAACAGCAACGGTCATGTTCACCGGGCATAGATGAGAAGGTGGAGGAGGAGAAAGATATGAGAGTGATTGACTGTGGGTCGAAGGGGCGTAAAGGTTGTCATTCACATTCTAATCGCCTGCATACTGAGAGTTCCATTCCTTCTCCAACCACCGTTCATATTCCTCCTACCATTATTCCTTCTCCTACCACCGTACCACCTTCTCCAATCACCGTTCCTACTTTTCCTACCACCGTACCACCTTCTCCAATCACCGTTCTTACTTCTCCTACCACCGAACCACCTTCTCCAATCACCGTTCCTACCATTCCTATCACCGTACCTCCTTCTCCAACCACAGTTTTTACTTCTCCCACCGGCCCCCCTCCTCCAACCACCGGCCCCCCTCCTCCAACCACCGCTCCTCCTCCTACTACCACTTTTCCCCTTCCTACCGCAGTTCCTAGTCCTACCACCGCTCCTCCTCCTCCTCACAGCAACATACCTTTTCAATCACCAAAACCACCCCAAAACATCCCATCACAAAAATCCCCCTACCCAATACCCTCTCAATTATCACAGCCGCCACCACCACCAACAAATTTCATCACAAGTCATCCTATACAGCCTCCATTCCTTCCTAATCATCACCACAACCCCCACCACCTATTCCTTTCCAATGGTCAAAAATCACCACATCGCGAGTTTCATCACAAGTTATCCTATACAGCCTCCATTCCTTCCTAATCATCACCACCACCACCTATTCCTTTCCAATCGTCAAAAATCACCACATCGCGAGTTTCATCACAAATCACTAGCTCAAAGCGGCGCCCAATACAATATATCATACCTTTCATTCCCTTGCTGACTAACCAACCAACCAACCAACCATCCGGCTTTACGTGGTCCGTGATAACTACACCACGCTATAACCCAGATCGTACTTACTGCATTATATGACTCGGCTGTAAATGACCGGAATTTACACTTTGTCTGCAGCGACCTGGAAATTTACTGGCCCTTTGTATGTAAATGCCGCGCGTATTCCTTTGGGGGGACCGAGTACTGAAAGTGAGTGAGATAGGACATTTTAAGGGTGAGTGGGTGTGTGGGTGTGTGAGTGAGTGGGTAGGTGGATTGGAAAAGTTTGGGTGCCAGAGTGAGAAGGTGATAGGGTGGGTGGGGTAGTTTGTGAGTGGTTGGGGTAGTTTGTGGATGAGTGGGTGACTTTGTGGGTGAGTGGGGGACTTTGTGGGTGAATGGAAAAGTTTGAAAGTAAGTGGGTGGGTGGGTATTACAGTTGTTGTAAGGGTGGGGGAGTGGGGGAGCCGGTCTGTGGTTGGTTAGGTTTGTGCAGGCTGGGTGAGAGGGTGGGGGTGTCTGTCAGGAGTAAGTGAGTGAGGAGTTTGTGAGGAGTGGGTGATTGGAGAAGTTTGTGAGGTGTGGGTGATTGGAGAAGTTTGTGAGGAGTGAGTGAGTTGGGAAGTTTGTGTGTATGATACAGTAAGACACTAAATGTGACTGATGATTGGTGTAGAGGCTAAATGTGACTGTATGTTGGTTGGTGTGTGTGTGAATGGTGGCTGATGGAAGTGAGTGAGACAGTGTATGTTGGTTGATGAAAGTGAGTGTGTTTTTTGGTTTGTGTGTGTGTGTTGGTTGGTGAATGTGAGTGTTTTTATCTATTTACTTTTTTTATATATATATGATCCGACACTGGACATAGCCTTCATCAAGCCCGTTAACTGCTGCTACTCACACACACGTCACGACTTCCGAACTGGTACCCAGCCACAGAGTGAGGGAAGTGAGGGTAATTCCCAAATACTGCAGTTGTTATGGTGCCAGCGAGGGTGTTTAACGATGTTCTGTGGCCTTATAGTTAGTGCCTGATACTGAAATCGAAAGAGTAAATATTTTCAGGCCCACACCTGAGAGGAATCGATCTCCCGACCTATAGGTTATGAGTCCAGAATACTAACCACTCGGCCACCTCCCCTTGGTGTGTGTGTGTTGGTTGATGAAAGTGAGTGTGTTGGTTGGTTTGTGTGTGTGTTGGTTGATGAAAGTGAGTGTGTTTTTTGGTGTGTGTGTGTGTGTGTGTGTGTGTGTGTGTGTTAGTTGATGAAAGTGAGTATGTTTTTTGGTGTGTGTGCTGGTTGGTGAAAGTGAGAGCGTGTTGCATCGATGGTAAGTATGGTGGTTGATGAGAGGGAATAGGATGAGATGATGAAGTTGAGTGTGGTGGTTAGTGTTAAGACTATATGAATGACTGGCTACACTACGAGAATCTGACCAAAGTACGAGTAATTGACGATTGGTAATTACGAATATTTGACGACATTACGAGTGACTGGCATCCTGACGAGTGTGTGACAAGGCTTGTAGGACTGACATGTGGTGTGACAGTGAAGGTGTGTTGGTATGTGTGTGGGGCCGTGTGTGTGTGTTTGTCATCGAACAATTTATACGTACACATATTTGACATGTACTGCGCAGGTAGGCAGGTGTGTGTGTGTGTGTGTGTGTGTGTGTGTGTGTGTGTGTGTGTGTGTGTGTGTGTGTGTGTGTGTGTGTGTGTGTGTGTGTGTGTGTGTGTGGTAGTATATGTGAGCAGTGGTATGTGTGTGTATAGTACTTATCCACATTCGCGTGTGCGTGTCTCCGGAGGCCTGTGCGTGTGTGGATTGTGAACATATTGGCATTTATGTGTATTTTAATGTGTATGCTGACATTTTTGTGTAAGTGTTATAATTATGCGTAAAAAAAAAAAAAAAAAAATAACTTGTCATGGATGCAATTACCTAGAGTGAAAAGTCAGTTGTAAAATGAATGACTTTGTGTAGGTGCGTGTCATTCTCCAATTGTTGTGTTGTGTGTTCACCTATAGTGTATATTTTTATTATGTATGTATGTATGTATGTATGTATGTGGATATGTGTGCGTCTTTTCAGTACGTGTTGGCATGTTTGTATGTATTGAGTGCGTTTGTCTGTGTATGTGTGTATGAAGGTTTGTGTGTTTATGTGCGAGTGCAAGTATGAGTGCGTGTGCCGATATGAGTGAGTGAGTGAGTAAGTGTGTGTTTTTGTTTGTTTGTTTGTTTGTTTCAATGAGCGTAAAGGAATTTGAATGTTTTTGTGTCTCTGAATGCATTGTGCTTCAAGGAATTGGTTGTATATTTGAATGTAGGCGAGTGTGTGATTTTCAATTGTAGAACGAAAGTGTTTGAAAATTTTACAAGCGTGTGTTTGTGTGTGTTTCCGTGAAAAGGTGATCCTTCTTATATAAAAATTCTGGTAATATAGGTTTCAGTTTGCTTATATTATTAATGTTAGTGAGTTAAGTTATGTAGTTTGATAAAGTTCATTATTTCTACTTGACAAATATTCACTGGCTATCATATCTTTTGCTCGTTTGGTAAATTTAATGCAAACGAAATAAAATTACACCAAATATTTTCAACAAGTGTTAATTATCTACAATTTACAAACATGGAATATAATAAAAACATGTATACAAGCATTGATAATAGTGGAGGGTAAACCGGTGCATTTTCGCCAGGGTAAAAATGAAAACACTATTATTATTTAGTACGTTATACACAGCGTGCAAATAATAATGAATAAATAATGTTCTCTGACGTTAGAAAGAGCAAGTGTTCATTATTGTGTCAGAAAATCTGTGTATGTGTACTTTCGAGTTTGATTGTGTGTGTGTGTGTGTGTGTGTGTGTGTTGGGGGGTGGGTTGGTGCGTGCATACAGGTAACAACTGTGTATTGAGCATGAACAGGGGTCACAAGTCATCTCCACATGTATGAGGCAAAGACTGTGTGTGTGTGTGGGTGTGTGTGTGCGTGTGTGTGTGTGTGTGTGTGTGTGTGTGTGTGTGTGTGTGTGTGTGTGTGTGTGTGTGTGTGTTGCGGTGTGCGTGTGAGTGTGTGAGAGTGAGTGAGTGAGTGAGTGAGTGAGTGAGTGAGTGAGTGAGTGAGTGAGTGAGTGAGTGAGTGAGTGAGTGAGTGAGTGAGTGAGTGAGTGAGTGAGTGAGTGAGTGAGTGTGTGTGTGTGAGTGTGTGTGTGTGTGTGTGTGTGTGTGTGTGTGTGTGTGTGTGTGTGTGTGTGTGTGTGTGTGTGTGTGTGTGTGTGTGTGTGTGTGTGTGTGTGAGTGAGTGAGTGAGTGAGTGTGTGTGTGTGTGTGTGTGTGTGTGTGTGTGTGTGTGTGTGTGTGTGTGTGTGTGTGTGTGTGTGTGTGTGTGTGTGTGTGTACTAGGTGCCACCAGAGGGAGAGCAGCGGTCATCACACCGGAACACTTTTTACGCACAACTTACCACGACCTGAGTAGAATTTCGCTGCCAGCACAATGGAGTATGTGTGTGTGTGTGTGTGTGTGTGTGTGTGTGTGTGTGTGTGTGTGTGTGTGTGTGTGTGTGTGTGTGACATTACAACTGTAGTAGCACATTTCATTGTATAATCTAACTTCTCCAAACGGGGTGATGGTGGGGGGGGGGGAGTGATGGGGTAGGTGATGGTGGGGTTCGGGGGGTCAGACTAACCAGGATATACCCACCATTCATGTGTCAAGGTTGTTTTGTGGTGGCGTGTACAGTATATGGGTTGGAGGCGTGTGTACAGTATATGGGTTGGAGGCGTGTGTACAGAACTTAGGCGTGTATGCAGTTTGAGAGTCAGAGGCGTGTGTACAGTACCCTAAGGCGTGTATTGTGATGAAAAGAGTTAATGGGCTGTACATTCACTCAGTACATAATTATACTCAACATGGATGGATGCCTTTGTAGTGTCCTGGTATCGATTCACACAGATTAATAGAGTTATACTGATCTATTAAGGTGTCTGTGATCGTGTATGAGTATTGGAGGCTTCTGATTCCTCCTGATTAAGCCACGAAACAAGCTCCTTCCATATAATTATTGGTGTTACGTAGCAATATTTGAAGGACTCATTTACCTCCATGTAATGAATAAGGGTAGGAAAAGGGAGGAAACATTTGTAGGTAACTGTTTGTCACCCTGCCCCATGACTCATCTGATGTGATATATGCGTGTAGCTCTGCATGACTTGTTAATGAACCACGTACCCAGCACAATACTCAATATGGGCTTCAGGTCTACGTGGAAGATTTTTACATTTTTACTGAGTGTTGTTTTTAATTATCGCTTAAGAAAAAATCGACCAACATGCATTTTAAATAACAATCAGATTAATGACATACATACATTTTTTATAACTAATTAATAAGTGATAAATAACAAACATACAAAATTGATAGGTAATTATGGAGTAACAACTGACTAACATACATTTTATATGACTAATTATTAAGTCAACTATGTTTTACTACAGAAGTAATTGCTTGTTCTTAATTGAAGACCAGCTCATAGGACAATATTGATTTGGCAGATAACTTGGTTTATATCATGGGACCCCGTGATGTAGTCAGAGATTTGGAGATAGATAAGTCCTTCAAACATTGCCACGAAACGCCACCTATATGGAAGGAGCTTTTTCGTAGTATGGATAGGAGGAATCAGAAGCCTCTAATTTTCATAGAAGATCACAGGGCCCTTAGTAAAGGAATATATAATTCAAATGCATTACTACTGATAAATTGTCCACCTATCATCAGAAACTATGGTCAGTCATACTTTTATCATAATATCCAGATGACTAATTACGATTTATTTTTGATGGAGTTTTGTTTGAAGTCCAACCCTTGCGTCACGTGACCTTATGATGGCACGGCCCATGCATAGTTTTGAAATATTATCACTACTCTATCGCAGTTTCTATTAAAAAGTGAGAGATTTATAACACAGTGTCCACGGAAATAGAGTTAAATTTTTTTCAACATTTTTCAAATTCCAGTGGAGATGTATTGGCCGTTCAAGCTACACATATTGGAGTTAAGGACCCTGTGATCGTGTATGGGAATTGGAGGCCTCTGATTCCTTCTGACTATGCCGTGAAACAAGCTCCTTCCATGTAGGTGGTGTTTCGTGGTAATATTTGCAGGACTCACTAACCTCCAATATTCTGACTACATCACAGGGTCCCTTAAATTGGAATGAACATATTACAGTACTTCTCTAACTATGTTGATGGATACAGTACGCCAGGTTTAACAGCCAAATTGAAGGGCTACTGATTCCTCCAAACTATGCCAGGACACAGTCCATTTCAGTAGGCTTTACGAATATGGTAGGGGATCTGTTTTGCATAGAGGACTACCGGGACTCCAAAACGAATCCCCCCCCCATCCCCCAACACCACCTCTGTTCGGTACCGTATAAAAATTTCCAGGAACAAGAGCCAATACAAGACTGTCAAACCCTTCTCAAAGTAACTCAAGGTGCCAGTTCCAAAGAAGCCATTAACTCTATGGGAAC
>JAWQEG010003334.1:0-22500 GCA_033782935.1 Petrolisthes cinctipes | reverse complement strand
AGAGAGAGAGAGAGAGAGAGAGAGAGAGAGAGAGAGATAAGTCTTGCAAGTATGAAGTGTGTGTATCCGGCGTGTTTCAGAATGCACAGTATATGTATGTTAGAGTAGGTGTGCAGTGTGTGTGTATGTATGTATGTATGTATGTATATGTATGTATGTGTGTGTGTGTGTGTGTGTGTGTGTGTGTGTGTGTGTGTGTGTGTGTGTGTGTGTGTGTGTGTGTGTGTGTGCGTGTGTGTGTGTTTCATCTCTAGTTTTATTTACTCTGGTTCTCTATTTGTTTATTTTTCTCCCTCTCATCTTTCCTTTCCTCTGCTAACATACCGTCCCTCACGCCCCAATTCCTCTCTCTCTCTTTATCACATTTCCCTCTTATTCCATCTGCGTCATCCATCTCTCTCTCTCTCCCTCTCTCTCTCTCTCTCTCTCTCTCTCTCTCTCTCTCTCTCTCTCTCTCTCTCTCTCTCTCTCTCTCTCTCTCTTCATCTGCCCCTTTCCTCTTTGCATCAATTTTCCCTCCTTCTCTTCCATCTTTTCATCATTGTAACTTTCATTCATCTTCTCTTTCTCTCCTACTTCCTGTTTTTCAAGTTCTCTTATCCTCGAATTATTCTCGTTCTTCCTCTTCCCTAACCACTATTTCTCTATCCACATTTTCATCGATAATCCTCTTGCTCTTCTTACTCCTCCTCCTCCTTCCTCCTCCTCTTCCAATTACTCTTCCAACTTTTATCTTCCAAACTCTTTATCTACTTTCTCTCCCTTGCCACTAAATTTTATCTTCCAACCCCCCCCCCCTCCCTTCTCCTCTTCTCCACTATTCCCTCATATGCATTTATCCTTTCTCTTCTCCCCACTTTCTACACCTCTATCCCTCCACTCAATTTCTCTCCACTTTCTCCACCTCTATCCCTCTAACCAATTTCTCTCCACTTTCTCCCCCTCTATCCCTCTACCCATCTTCTCTCCACATACTCCACCCCTATCCTTTAACTCTCCACTTTCTCCATCCCACTCCTATTGACTTTCTCCACCCTTATCTCTCCACTCAACGTCTCTCCACTTCCTCTACCTCAATCCCTCCACCTAGGGTTACTTTACTCCACCCTAGTTCCTTGACTCGCCACTTTCTCCTCTATTTCCCCCTACCCAATGTCTCTCCACTTTCTCCACCCCAACCCCTCATCCTTCAACACACACACACACACACACACACACACATTGACATTCGGGCCAGCACTATACGCATTAAGCGGACACGGAGACACAGGCCGGATGAGGCCGGATATGCACTAGTGACACCGAGGCTCCAGAATTCGCGTCAGGTTTGGAGGGATTTACATTATTTGGTGTATGCATCGATATACCGGGAACGTGTATTTATTTGGTGTAGCCTTCTTTATTTGCATTGCCAGGGCTCGTGGTGTAGACGATGAAAAATTTATATGCAGTATATTGTATGTATTCTTTATTTCAACGGCACTGCTCACGTGTTTTGTTGCATACTATAAGTGGAATATGTTTTTCTGCAATGTTAACACGGCTCGCTAGACTCCAAAATAATAACTAAAATCGACCCCTCAGAGGCAGTTCAACACTTACCAGGACTGTCGAAGTGACCCGGTGCCTCAGTCTGTAAAAATGAAATGATGGTTAGGAAGGGTTGGCCTGATGTGGTGCAGGGTGTGTGTTGGAAGGGAGTGGCAGGGTATGTATAACAGGGGTAGTAGGGGAGGGTGTGTGTGGGAAGGAAGTGGTAGGGTTGTGTGGGAAGGGAGTGGGGCAGGGGTATGTATAACAGGGGTAGTAGGGGAGGGTGTGTTTGGGAAGGGAGTGTGGTAGGGGTGTGTGGGAAGGGAGTGGTAGGGGTGTGTGGGAAGGGAGTGGTAGGGGTGTGTGGGAAGGGAGTGGTAGGGGTGTGTGGGAAGGGAGTGGTAGGGGTGTGTGGGAAGGGAGTGGCAGGTGTGGGATAGGAGTGGTAGGGGTGTGTGGGAAGGGAGTGGTAGGGGTGTGTGGGAAGGGAGTGGTAGGGGTGTTTGGGAAGGGAGTGGTAAGGGTGTGTGGGAAGGGAGTGGCAGGTGTGGGATAGGAGTGGTAGGGGTGTGTAGGATAGGAGTGGTAGAGGGAGGGGTGTGGACAGGGGAAGTTGTAATAGTGGCAGAGATGTTGTGAGATGGTTGGTGGTAGAAAAGAAGAGTGTGGAAATGGTCACTTATGAAGGGATAGAAAGGGGAGATAAGGCACGGGTTTAAGACTACAAATCAAACACCAAAATAGAAATATGTACTTTGTCATTTTTCTAACGAGCGAAAATAACTTGGTTCCTTTCCAATTGACATCAGATCATAACTTTGTATCCACGTGTTTTGAATAGAGTCAGCCACAGTGAACCGAAGAAAGTTATCCAGCTGTGTAATTTTTTGGTTTAACATATCATGATTTGTAATACATTGCCGAAAAAAAATAAAAAAAATAAAAAGGTGAAAGAAACAGTACATTTTTTTTTTGCGGCAGGTTTAAAAAATACCTAATGTTAAGTAATTATAGGTTCGCTATCTACTATCGCCCACACCTTCCTGCCAACGGGTTATTAAAAAGATTTGCTAGTGTTTCTTCGTGTTCGATCGGTGGGCAAAAATCCAGCCTACAGAGGAAGGAAGAGAGGAAGGGAGGGAGGGAGAGAGTGAGAGGGAGAGGATAGAGGGAGGGATGGAGAGAGTAATAGGGGGAGGAAGGGAAGGAGAGAGGAAGGGAGGGAGTGGGAGGGAAGGAAGGTGAGAGTAATAGGGAGAGGAAGGGAAGGAGAGACGAAGGGAGGGAGTGGGAGGGAGTCAGAGGAAGGTAGGGAGGGAGGGAGTGAGTCAGCCCACATCAGAATGCAGCAGGAACACCAGCCGCCCCGCCCCAGCACACACAAACACACAAGACACTCGACAACTTCCCAACAACTTCCTCTACAAATCCCAGCCTTGTTGCAAACCACTTCAGCAGTTGCAATTAGGCCACGATTTACAGCGAGTCACAAGTTGTAATTATAAGAGCTTTACTTGGACAGGCTTGTTGCTTGTGACTTTAGGCCATATTCTCCTCTCATGTCTTGACAGTGAGAGGTTTATTCTGTCAGTACTTATTTGCTCTTGGATACATGTGGGTTCTACTGTAATGCATTTTATCTGGTTTATCATCGACGAGCTGACCAGGAAATACAGTACATAAAAAGAGTATTTGTAACTAGGGATGGCGATATCTCGAAAATGAAAGGGACAGGGGAAAAAAAGGGGCAGGAGGAAAATGAGGCAGAGGAAAAAAAAAAAAAAAAAAAGGAACATAGGAAGAAAAAGGGAGCTTATTTTTACCCTGTTAAATAATTCACCACCAGTTCTACAGTCGCATTGTGCTTTGCGTGTGACTGATCAGAGTTGTGAAAATGTTGAGTCATGGTACTGTCGATCAAAGCTGTGAAAGTGTGAAGTGACAAAGTTACTGAGAATACAGACTTACGATATTATACCTATCTAGCTATCTACCTTCCATCTAGCTATCTATTCACCTATCTATTTGTCTATTTATCTGCCAGTCTATCTATCTATTTACTATCTATCTATCCCTCAGTATATTTATATCTCCATCTACCTATCTATATATCGATCTATCTGTCAAACTATCTATCTACCGTATCTATTTGTCTTGCTGTCCGTCAGTCTATCCATCTATCTATCTTTATACAGACAGAAATAAAATAGTCAGCATTAACCACCACCACCACCACCACAGCCATCAAGTCAGTCACCTTCACAAATGCCATGACCTTTGATGTGTACCATGGCCGAGGTATTCCTTGGCCATGATGTGTACTAGGGTGCATAAAAGTACAACTGTACATACGTTCCCTCAGCCACCCACAATATAATTTTAATCACCTGTGGCTCGAGCGACTAAACAATGATGAAGGAGTTATGATGATGAACTGTGTTTTGCCTTTCGAAATACAGATAATTCAGTCATATTGTGGCTACATGAGGGAATGAACTTTTGTGCCCCATGTTACATCACCTAACAAACAGGATGGAGAGCATCGAGAAGGATTATATGTCAGTGATGTCATGTCCTCAGTCCCGGTGAGTACAGTATTATTGTATATTCAACACTGGGGGAACTTTAGAGAATATTCAGTTTGACACAACTCTCCTGATGTGGTTCTAGCTATCAGTTTAAAGACACACTATATATTTCTTTATTGGGGTTATTTCTTAGTCATATTACATTACAGCTTATTACACATTACATTACAGCTTACATTGAGAAGGTCAATAATGTTCACTTCAAGAATAACCATGGGAATCACTAGAACAATTTTCATTTTCTACCTTATTTATCATATTGTATAAAATTATAGGCAAGAAGGTCCAACACACTCTTGCCTGGCCCCTACGATGCCACTCAGCAGATTGAAGCTGTCCCCTCAGTAATTGGAAAATGTTTACACACGTTATGAATATCGGAAGGTGTAAATATATTACCGAAACGACACTCTTTGTTTGTTCCATCCTTCCCCTCCTCCGAGAACAAATATAAATAAGGTTATTACATGTATTAAATGCAATGCTTGAAAATTGAACGGCAACTTAAAGGACATTAAACATTTGCTTGATAACATATCGCATTATAACAACACTAGCTGCAGAGGATTCAATTTTCAGGCAATGAGCTCAAAATAAATCTACTCACAGCACAAGAGCAGATGAAACGAACCTTCTCTATATATAGCCTCTATGTGTGGGACGAGAATACAGGCCCCAGTGTAATGGTAGTGTTGTTTTTCGGTGATGGTGCTTCTTTATCACGACAGGGTATTAATGGCTTGCTAATTATTGTGAGGAGCCGACAAGATGGAGTGGGAGGACGTGAAAGGAACACCCACTGAGATTACCAGGATAATAGTGATGTTGACGACCACTTGGACGCTACTGATTCCCTCTAACTACGCCACGCAACAGTCTCCCTCGGTATTACGTGGTGTATTTTGGCTCAGTTTGGAGGAATCACTATTCTTCAGTAAATCGACAGTATTACAGACCCTTACGTAAAGCTCTCAGGCCCGGGAGAAGCACATGTGGTGTGTCTCTTAATTACCAAGTGTTTATCGTACTGTAATATGTTTCTAAATGTATCGTTATCGGTCGCCTCAGTGCGTGGGATGCAATTTGATGTTCGAATGCTGAATTACGAGTTAGAAAGTGATAATGCTCCATTTAATCAGGTGGTAAAAACTACACAAATAAATAAAAACATGCATTAAATAAATATAATGTGTAAAAATGGTTCTCCCTGGAGGTTGGGACATGGACGTGGAAATGTCCTTAATGTCTATCAACCCTAACATCCGACTCCTGTGTCTGATATTTAAAAGGTGGAAGAACAGTAGGGAACCAGAAGGATCAAGAAGTAATGTTCTTGTTCTTCGCGAGCAGACAGAACTTTGATGCAATATGGTAACTGTATGATAAAAAATGCATTGTTTAGCATTATATTTTCCAGAAAACGTTCCGAAATAGATATCTAATAACATGACCTTTTATTTTCCTTTATAGAAGATATGTTTTTATTCATCTATTCGCAATTTGGAGAGCACACTCATCTTCTAATCGAGGCATTCCCCGTCACATGTTATATAATATTCCAGAACACTGTGGGGGTCGGTGCTCCCTTCACTCTCTCCGCTCATCACAAGGAAAAATGGATTAGTTGAAAAGCTGAAAATAATTGACTCTGAACCAACAAAGGAGCATCACAACCTTTTAAGTATTACCTGCATCTTAACAGGCAATACCCTCCTGCGGGGACTAAAAGAAACTGAAAGGATTAAAAGGATACACGATTAATAATTATTTGTTTGATAACGACTGTGAAAAATAAATGGCGATTGTGTGTGCTTGCAGGAACAACACAAGGCTAAGAATAGATGGAATGAAGTCACGTGCAAACCAACAAAAACAAAACAAATTATCATCGTTAACATGAAGACTTCATTTTTCATGTTTTAAGGCTTAAAAAAAATATAAAAGATAAATACTTGTATCATTCACCTTTAAAAATAGAAGACTTGTATTCCAGGGGGGCTACACCTATGGAATTCTTCCATGTGTTGACTGGCTTAAGGCAGATTCGATAAGGTTGTGTAGTTACTCCTAACTCTTTAAAGGCAAGTTGCCATCAATGTCTTGTAGTCAAACTGGAGGACTACTAATTCCTCAAAACTATGCCAAAACAAGCTTCAAATAATAGTCAGGTATATGTTTTTTTAGGCCTAGTTTGGAGGAGTCAGAAGCCCTTCAGTATACACACATAGACAACAAAATACAAAGCAAATACTACTGAAAGATAACTGGTACAGAAAACAGATACGTGAGGGAGTGAGGGGTTACCTAACACAACCAGAGGAAAATACTTAAGATAATTATTTTACAGTAAGCTCACTAATTACTCCGGAGAAGTAGCCGAGACGGAGCGAGACCACGTCGAATAGATAGAGAACAGAGAGGGAAGTAATTGCTCGATAACTAGCTACCGAGACCCAGAAAATACATACACTGTAAAGGTGAAATGGAGTACTGGAACGTGGAAGGTATAGAAAAGGTTATGGTCGATGATTATATGCCTTGAAGGAACAGTAGAGAGGTTCGGTGACAGACAGAGAGAACGTGAAGGGGAGAAAAAGGGCAACAGCTAGATAATGACCGTGAGAGAAGTAGAGTGTAAAAGTGAGATGGATTAGGAGGACGTGAGAGACAAAAAAAAAGTGATATGAAAAGCCGATATATACTGTAAAATGACGATGTGAAGGTGAGATGAAGTAAGTAAGTAAGAAAGAAGGGGAAAAATAGGTAGATATTTTGCGAAGAATATTATTATACAAAGAAAGAAATGCGATATATTATGAAAGTGAAATGGAAATACAGGTAAACATGTAGATAATTTGAGATTACTGATAGAATAATTAAGGGTGCAATTACGTAAGAAAACGTTGGATGAAAGAGATAACCAGTAGAAATAATTGTGAATAAAGTATGACAGAGGCAGAGAGGAAAGAAACAGAGTAACCAAGTTGGATTAATATTATGAAACAAAAATAAAACGTAATATTGAGGAGGGCAGAAACGCAGCATGAAAGGACTAACACACCCCAATATCGTATTATTATTATTATTTGTTCAGCATTTCAGAACTGTTATATAGATTATTACTATTACTATTACTACTTTTGTCATTATAATTATTACCTCCCTATTATTACATAAACATTAGGAAACTATTTGTATTCTGAAACTATCAACATTCTGAAACTACTTGTATTCTGAAACTATCAACATTCTGAAACTACTTGTATTCTGAAACTATCAACATTCTGAAACCACTTGCATTCTGAAAATATCATTATTCTGAAACTATTCTGCATTCTATAAATATTAACATTTTGAAACTTTAATAATTTGAAACTAATAACATTGTTTTACTATTATTACTTTTACCACTACTAAATGTACAGTCATGGCTGATAGTGCTGGACCAATGTCCAAGAAGTGTTGAAGAGCAACTGAACAGAGTTCGAACAAGTGAATTTTCCAAACCATTCTCAACGTTGAGAGAGGTTTAGAAGACTCACTTTTTCGAACTCTGTTCAGTTGCTCTCCAACACTCCTTGGACCTTGGTCCAGCACTATCAGTCATTGCTGTACCGCATTATCATTTCATAAACATTTTCATTCAAAACATTCTATTTTCCTATATTATTATATAGGCTACATCACCTTAACAACATTGCATTACTTAAACGACATAAACATTTTCCTCATATAAACATCACATTATTATCATCACAGTTGCCATTATTATTGTTTCATTTTATTGTTCATTATATATACATTAATCATTATATATACATTAATCATTACATATATACATTATTATAAATACATTTCCATTATCAACAAGCAATTAAATTTCAGTTAATATATTATTATTGCATTGTGCTACATCAACACTATATTTCCTTTGATTGGTGGATGCAATTGACCAAACATTAACTGGGGAAGGAGATAAAAGAGAAGGAGTGAATGAAGGGGAAAAGGATAACGAGGGGGAAGAGCACCGAGGGAAAGAAGAAAAGGAAAGGTGCGTCTGATAACGAGGGTGAGAAACAGAGAGCAGAGTAGGTACGAGGGAAACGAGTGAAAAGATAATTATAATGAGAGAGAGAGAGAGAGAGAGAGAGAGAGAGAGAGAGAGAGAGAGAGAGAGAGAGAGAGAGAGAGAGAGAGAGAGAGAGTGAGAGAGAGAGAGAGAGAGAGAGAGAGTGAGTGAGTGGGCGAGTTGGTTAGTGCGTGTGAAAGGAAAACGAGAGAGAGGATAAAGACAAAACAAGCAGGAGTAAAAAGATAGATAGCGATTACAAAAAAAAAATAATAATAAAAAAAAAAAAAAAAAATTAAACCTTAGCTTAGGGAAGAATAATCTAACTAACGGAAGGGGGTGCCGAGAGAAAACAACAACAAAACATTACCCAAATATATATATACAAAGAAAGTGTGGGTATATTTTTAACGCTAACCAATAACCAACAATACCGTATGCAACAGTTGGAAGGCTAGTAGTGACGGTACCAAAATAAGCTATAAATAAAACAACTCCCCCCGCCCCCCCCCCCCCACTACTCGTATATAGAGGGAGCTTGTATCCTTAATTAGTTTGTATGAATCAACAGTGCTTCATTTGGACTACAAGAGATTTATAAACTCCTCCTTAATTAGTGGATACAACTTTTGCCAATAATAATAATAATAATAACGATAATATTAGATTTAATAATAATAATGAAAATAATAATAATAATAATAATAATAATAATATATAATAATATATAATAATAATAATAATAATAATAATAATGATAATAATAATAATGAAAATAATAATAATAATAATAATAATAATAATAATAATAATAATAATAATAATAATAATAATAATAAATTAAATGGGACTGGATTAGGGAAATACGAGCATACACAATACATAATAATCATATACCTATGTGTTTCCTTGGTCTGAGAGTACCAGGTAGTAAGGAAAACATCATAATTTTATTGTGGTCAAAATGGTACCAATTCCTTCAAACTATGCCACGAGACACACTGTAGTACCTCAATACCCAGATCAATACTCGGTTTTGTGGCCATTCTCCCAAAACGGATGTACCCCTAATAAAAAAAAAAAAAAAAAAAAAAGTCAAATTCGGGTACAGAAACAGGTTAAATTTCCAGCAGAGAATATTAAGCTTTGGTTAGTAGTGCAGTCATTCTATAACTCTCCAATTCTCTATACTGTACATGCATCACCCTCGGCAATGACTAAAATAAACAACCAACGATACATTTACACGAAAATCTGTAATGATCATAATATTATATCGCCTGGTTAAAATACCGCCCTAATTAACCACACACACTCTTCCTGACGCCAGCCCGGTCGTTAAAATGGTAATAATATTTGGGTTATTAATTAGCCCCAATTATATTTGAGGAGGACGGGGGGGGGAAGGGGTGTTGGATGTGGGTTGATTAGCGGGTATTAGTGACACCTTATCAGCTAACTTCGTAAGGGCGTTTCGTTAATCCATTTTCGTGTCGTGTCAAGCCTTAATTAATGGGAGAACATGTTTTTGGTACTGTATATTTGAGGGCTACTGATTCCTTCAAACTATCACAGGAAACAAAACACATCAATGTTAGTAATGGGGGGATCTGTTTATTGACATAGTTTGGAGGATTCATTAGCCCTACAATTTACCACACTGAGGGTATCTTCTTAAATGCATGTTCTTGGTTTAATATTGTTGGACTTTCGAGTTTGATTAACCCGTGCCTATTCATGGCTTTAATTAAATATCTGTATGCTCTCATTTATTTTCTCATGCTGCCCAAGTATATTCCATTATCCCTTAGAATTGAACTGAAGAGAAATGAGAAAGAAGAACCGACTTAAGAGCAATGGAAGGACAATATTCCTTCTCTTGTATGTGATTCCAGAGTGCAATCGTACTAGTCTTTACCACTAATGAAAAGTATAAGACGAAAACTTTTAGCGAAGGACTAAATTGTACATGTATGAACACAACAAACTTATCTATAGTATCCAAGTTCGACACGAAAGAAAATTGGGAATTAACAGAGACGTATATGGAAGAGCAGGAGACCAGTGAATGTGCCTTAATTAAGGACCCTGTAATCGTGTATGAGAATTGAGGGCTTCTGATTCCTCTTGACTACACCACAAAACATACCTCCTCTCTCCATATAGGTGGTGTTTTGTGGCAGGAATTGAAGGACTCATTTATCTCCATTTTTCCGACTACATCATGCAGGGTCCCATATTTTTATACACTATTCTCGGTGTTACAAATTATGGCGTATACTCGGGGCTGTAAACATTGATGCTGACTCTTCTTTCAAAGCTCAGGACACACAGCAAACTACTGGACGCTGGTGATACAGATTCTGAATGATGCCTGCACTGTATCTCTTCTTATTCATTCGGGGACTCACGTTTCACCAAGGTCGCATGACTTCCTCCCCATAAATTCAAGCACTTTGCATTCCAATCCCTTGATAATGCCCTGCCAGTCAATAACCTTGGGAGAAATTTAAGGGAGCTTGCTCTTTGCTGTCGAGGGACTTCATGGAAGCTACCAATTTCTCAGATCTGTGCCACAAAACGGATCACCCAAATTGAAGTCTTAGTATTAGAACTGTTTGTGGATTATTTAATTAATAGCCTCTGATCACGGTTTTTAATTCATAATGAACGCTACTCATAATCCGTAGTAGTTGGCTAATTAATTAATATATAAATACATTATATATTTCCTTTTCGTTGGTTTCCTTCTTTTTGTGTGTGTGTGTGTGTGTGAATGTGGTGATGCCAAACGTAGGAGCCAATGGTAGACATAATTATATATATATATATATATATATATATATATATATATATATATATATATATATATATATATATATATATATATATATCCATTAATAATGTAATGTAATCTCCAACCATCCATCCACATCTTGACACTTTTGTGAACGTGAAAAATTAGCAGCCATGAGCGGCTCGCCAATTCTGCATTATCCTCATATAACATAACTCAAGTCGTAGGGAGCTAATGTGCATAAATATGGCGGTGGAAATGCCAAAATGAAAATGATAGTATCAAAAGAGGAGAGTTCCCAACCCCGACGCTGCCTCTGCACTCATAAACTCCCATCAGTTTAACCAGCACAAATATATTCACAGCCGCCTGGCCTCTCCCTCGTGATTCCAAAGTCTATTACTGTGCAGGGATCTTTTATCTGTATAGGTTACGTTAGGAAGGTTATAAAGTTTACTACAAATCTCTCAGACTAGAATGAGACGGTATGTTGCTTTCGGATACGTAACATTACTTAATTGGGTCGTCAGGTAAGAAAGTTAAGATTAGGTTAGATAAGTTTTGACTTTTATGTTAGATAATTAAGGTTAGGTTACAAGCCTGATTGGCTAGTTCAGGTCAGTTACGAACAAGGAAATCAATTAGGCTACATCACACTACAGAAAAAATATATATATATATTGAAGAGCGAGATCAAATATTTTTGTTTATGTAATAGAAAGAGTGGAAGCGAGACCCTGCATCCTATGAGACTACGTTGTATTGCTGGCCACCCCTCGCTTCACCTCTAACGTAAACACCAGTTCGTCACCGCCCAACCGTCACGCCCACTGTAGTTTAAACCTCTGTAATTTAGTACCGAACACTCTAAAGCTAAAGTCTATTACCTTGGGGAAATGATGCCCGGATCCCACACTACTCCCATGATGCCCTTCCCCGACCCACTCTCATAATACCCCACTCCACCCTAAGTGATTCCGGCCCCCACAACCATAACCCCCCCCCCTCCCACACCCACAATGATCCCCCCACTCATACTTATAACCCCCCCTACTCACGCCTATGACCCCACCCCTCACCCCAACCCGCAATGATGCCCGGCCCCCACTCCCATAACCCCACATCCCACCCACAATAATCCCCGCCCCACTCCCATACCCCATCCCCCCCCCCCCCAGCCAAAGTGAATATGACGCATTGAGTTAAATGTTACCACTGACCTGAACTGTCCTAATTCATCTGCATAACGCTAAAAATTTATTACACAGTTTATTACACTACTACGAGTCCAAATACTACGAGTACTATACCGGTATACACTGATTTGACATCTGCCACGTGCTATATAGATTCGTAAAATTAATATTATTTCACTACGGGGCAGAACATTAATTAAGAATAACTTGACACACATACTACATCTCGCAATAATAATACATACACCACAATACAACAGGTAAAGTTTTGCATTATTTTTCGAGGTCGTTTCATACATTCGTCGATTTATTAAGATGTTGCAGGTCAATAATTCTGAGCGACTGTATATATCGCTCAAAAACTATATATACCATTACACTCCACGTCAAAATAATGAAATAAAACTGGCTTGAAATCTCTCTCTCTCTCTCTCTCTCTCTCTCTCTCTCTCTCTCTCTCTCTCTCTCTGCTTTTGTTTCACACACTTTAATATTCTCATAATCACATACTACTTAGTTATACGTTATTCTCTCTCTCTCTCTCTCTCTCTCTCTCTCTCTCTTTAAGTGATGAAGCTCCAAACCTACAATATTACACGGCGAGGCAAAATATCACCACCGACTCGAACTTTCCTGACACTGAACCCACAATCTGCATAATTATTTACGGTAGCCCAGCCCGCCAGTTATACAACCACCACCACCAACACTAATACTACTACTACCACTACCAATATCACTCCACCACCACCACGCCACAAACACAACCACCACCACCACCACCACCACCACAAACACTACCACCACCACCACCACCACCGCCACAAACACTACCACCACCACCGCCACAAACACTACAACCACCACCACCACCTGGCGTTCGGGAAGGTAGTTAATTATAATTTACTGGATACACATCTCTACACATTTTTCCTTTAGTTTGCTCACCAGTGGAAATATTATTGCGGATATTCTGTCCACATGTAATGATATATGCCAATTACTCTCTCCAATGTGTGTGTGTGTGTGTGTGTGTGTTGAGAGAGAGAGAGAGAGAGAGAGAGAGAGAGAGAGAGAGAGAGAGAGAGAGAGAGAGAGAGGAGAGAGAGAGAGGAGAGAGAGAGAGAGAGAGAGAGAGAGAGAGAGAGAGAGAGAGAGAGTGTGTGTGTGTTTGAGAGAGTGAGACTGTGTGTGTGTTTGAGAGAGAGTGTGTGTGTGTTTGAGAGAGTGAGACTGTGTTGTGTGTTTGAGAGTGAGTGAGAGTGTGTGTGTGTGTGTGTACAGTCGCACTTTCAAATAAACATTCAGGTTTTTATCGAATAGTTTGTCTGTGTTTCGATAAGTATGGTCTGAGTGATAGTCAGCATATTACCTCAAACAAACATTTTACACACTTCAACATGCCCTGGATACAAACTTTGGATCACGACTGCATATTTTATTTTCGTGAGATATGTTAGGCTACTCATTATTGAATAACGTTATTACAAACCATACATAATTATGATATAGTTTGTCTCTGGAGATTTAATTATTTCCCATTTTTGTGTTATGTTATTATTATTATTTTTTTTATTTTTTTTATATGCTTCGTGTCTTTTTCCTAATACCACAGACCCAGTTCACTATTTGTTTCATTCCATAAGCCAGAAACTCTCCCTCACTCTCGCTTATCTCTCCCTGATGCATTTCCGTTTCAACCCTCTTTCAATTATCCATCTTTCTTCACCCCTCTCGATCATTCCCATTTCTCCTAACTGTATTTACTTCTCTCTCTCTCTCTCTCTCTCTCTCTCTCTCTCTCTCTCTCTCTCTCTCTCTCTCTCTCTCTCTCTCCTCTCTCTCTCTCTCTCTCTCTCTCTCTCTCTCTCTCTCTCTCTCTCACTCTCACTCTCACTCTCACTCTCACTCTTCACTCTCTCTCTCTCTCTCTCTCTCTCTCAAACTTTCACTCACTAACACGTGTCTGTCCTCTTGAAAGCTCTCACGTAAGTATATATATTTAGTCTAACCACACACACCACACACACACACACACACACACACCAATGAATGCATTTACATATATTTGCTTGTATGCTTGATCAGTGAGATCGTTCAGAGGTAATTATTCATTATCTTCATTCCCTCTTAGTTTCTCCTCCTACTTTCGACCATCACTCACTCACTCACTCATTAACTCACTCACTCACTCATTAACTCACTCACTCACTCAGTCAGTCTCTTCTCTTACTCTCTCACTCATTCTCTCAGTCTTTCTCTCATTCACTCAGTCTCCTTCTCTTTCTCACACTCACTCATTCATTCATTCTCTCACTCACTCACTTTCTCTAATTTATTGTCCACAGTTGTTCTCTTGTTCTCGTCGGTTGCATCATTCATATTCAACAATCTCTAATCTCACTATCACTTATCATCTTCACTCTCTTGTGTTTTCCTTCACTCACTCACTCACTCACACTCACTGCCCCCCCCCCCACCTCCTTTAATTTTTTCCTTCACACACACACACACACACACACACACAAACACACACACACACACAAACACACACACACACACACACACACACACACACACACACACACACACAGACACAGACACAGACACAGACACACACACACACACACACATTTTCACTCTCACTCCACTCTCGTACCCCCTCTCGCCTACACTCATCTTTAATCTTCTCTTTTAATTCGCTTCCTACTTTCATTTGCAAACTTCATGACTTCAGTTTACCCGCTCACTAATTCCCCCACTCAGTAATTCACCTCGTCGCTAATCAATCTCTTCAAGCGCTCTCTCATTCTGCCAGGCTCACTCATTCATCACTATGCTCATATACGCATTACCTGATCATGCATTTATGTTTTCTTTCATACACCCATTATTTCAGTCATACATTCCTCCTAATTTCATTCACATATTCATCACTTTATTCATACTATATATATTCTTTCATTCAATACTCATCACATCTTTTATACACTCATTACTTCACTCACACACTCATCTCTACATTCATAATTATACTCATCACAAAACTCATATACTCAGTAGTACACCCACTCACTCCTCACTACACTCCAGACTCATTACCTAACACTCACAGTACTTACTATAAAAATGTTCTCCACATATACATTACGATATATTGTGACATACAGAAAGACACCATACAACATTCGGGGCTGCTCGGTCAAACAGCTTGAGGAACTTCAACAACAACCATGAAACACTAAGGGGGAAGTTTTGTGTTAGTAATTCTGGAGCAACTGAATCCTCCAAACTATTCCAAGCAACAGAACACCATTATTTTTGCTATTCTGGTCATGTTTCCTAGCATACTTTGGAGGAATCAAGGCACTCCAATGTACCAAAAAAGAATTACCCCCTTAAGTACACACAAACAGCGAGTCAAAGTGCTCGTACCACAGTGCCAGGATTAGAATAGAAGAGGACACAAGGAACTAAAAATAATAAGGGTAAATCACACACTAGTAATAAAAGAGAAAGCTACAAGACAGAGGTAGAGGGTCAGGGAGAGTTAGATTTCCCTAGAGTGTCAGGTAATTTGTAAGGGATCCACAGTGGTGTTGGAACAGTAGCCTATATTTGAAGGCCCCATAGTTTCTCTCTCTAAATTGCACAAGAAGCATAATTCATATCAGTATAATTTATCTCCTGTTTTGAAGAGTATTAATTAATATGTAGTAATCAGTAGCCTCAATAACTGCCACACTATAATTACTACCCTCACAATGACTCACAACTTAATCCTTCATATACTTACAATATCCTATGTGTTCCTTTTCCTCACCTGAACGATATATAATTCGGCCACTTTAACTCCACAGCCCTTTTAAGGGGAGATTCTTTTGTTGGTAAATTGGAAGACTTCTGATTCCCCCTAAATATACCAGAAAACAGCCGCCTCAATGGTACTAAATGGGGATTTGTTTCATGGCATTGTTGGGAGGAATCAGAGACCTTCCAATTCACCAAGAGAATATCCCCTTCATCTCAAATCAGTATCCCTTTAACAGCGCGCAAAGGAAATGATCTCTTTAACCAAGCCGTAGTAGGCATTACTTACAGAGTGTATGGAGAAGATCCTTAGGAAACTAAAGGTGAATTTTCTTCTGAACTCTGTCAGTGTATATACTGTGTGTTTCCTCCCTTCAGGACAGCATGTAACACTCGCCAAAACACTTACTCTGTCTCGCACCATTTCTGTTCACCACCTCCCTAATGCAAGATATAACCGGTATATACTCTTTATCATTTATATACACAACTGGTCAACTCGGGAATACTCTTCAGTCAGTCATCTATTCTTTCCTCCTGACTAAAACTCATGTTCCTCCAAACGCAGTGCATGTGTCCAGGCACTGCGAAGGAAATAAGACATGAAAATGGAACTTTCTCATTCTATCTATTTTCACTTTACAAGAGAGGACATCAAGATGGCTTTAGTCAAGACCATTTACAACATACAAGAAAAAAAAAAAACTGATGACTTTCTATACCAAGACCAATAAGATATGACGCATTAGCATATATATTATGACATTTTAAGTAACTTTTTTAGAATTTTAAATTTTATACTCCAGAGAAAATGTAATGGTTGGAACCCTCACCAAGTTACCGAAATGTAATCCCTCAGTCCAACTGGGGTTACTCTATCCCTCCCTCTCTCTCTCTCTCTCTCTCTCTCTCTCTCTCTCTCTCTCTCTCTCCTCAATGGGTAATTAGAAAGAGTTTGCAACCCTTCTTTCCACTCACTCACGCACACACACTCACGTTTTTTTTTTCTTACTTTAACACAATTACTCTCGCTCCTTTCCTCCTCCTCCTCCTCCTCCTTTCTTTTTCTCTCAGTGTTTTCACGTCTTGCATTATCTCACGCACTCTCCCAATTAATCAGGGGTCATTCACTCTCTCGCTTCGATTTTATTTTCGTTTTTCCATTCTAGCTTTACCTCTTGCTTTCATTTCATTCCTTCTTTCTTTCTTTCGCTTTTATCTCTGGGTTTTCGTTCTCGCTTTCTTTATTTAGTTTCTTGTCTCATGATCTCACGCATCTTTTTCCTCACCTTTACACTCCTGCCCTCCCTTTTTTCAAATCAAACTTTTAACTTTATATTTCTAGTCTCTCTCTCTCTCTCTCTCTCTCTCTCTCTCTCTCTCTCTCTCTCTCTCTCTCTCTCTGTTGGGGTAAAGGGAGGATATACCTACATTGAAGGGAGGGTTGCATAGTATGTCAGAGGGGAGTCACCCATATTATTCCTTCATAAGAATTTCATTATGCCTTCGCCACACAAATACGGAAGAATTCAAATTATTGAGAGAGAGAGAGAGAGAGAGAGAGAGAGAGAGAGAGAGAGAGAGAGAGAGAGAGAGAGAGAGAGAGAGAGAGAGAGAGAGAGAGAGAGGAGAGAGAGAGAGAGAGAGAGAGAGAGTACATCTTCTTACAAAAGGAAAGTAAAAAAGAAAGTGAATAAGAAAGAGTATACATTATTTTCGAGTCGTCATCTTCTTACATCGCTTGGGTGTTCTCTGGATGCCCGGCCTGGTCACCAAAGAAGAAATGTTAGTGCCTGGAACACAGTATTACAACGCACTGTCCTGGCTCGTTCCCTGTCCTAATGCTTCCAGTCCTCGCTCCCAGGGTAATCATTTCAACTCGTCACGTATACCTTAATTCTATTCTTATTTTTTCTCCAGTTAAGGGACCCTGTGATGTAGTCAGAAAATTGGAGGTAAATGAGTCCTTCAAATATTGCCATGAAACACCACCTATATGTAAGGAGCTTCTTTCGTGGCATGTTCAAGAGGATCAGAGGCTTCCCAATTTTCAGACACGATCACAGAGTCCTGAAGCTGGCTATCACTCATCTATGTCTCTATTTTCCTTCCTTGGCGGCATATGATCCTAGCTGTGGAGTTGTCTTTAGTGTCTTCTTTCCATTCAGTCAAACAAACAATTATACAATCATCGTAATGTGTCACTACGATGCATGGCCAATAGAAAAAAAAACAAACATGTTGTCAGGAAGGTTCTGAATCTTGTAAAGTGGTGTCATTATAATTCAATATTTAAAGGCTTTTTCAAATCTGGGACGCACAAGGGATGAAAAATAAAGGTACGGTCGCTCGAGGACAAAGATTTATGGTCTTTATTGATGCTGTACAGAGACATGCCAAGCTTTTTTTTGGTCACTTAGCCTTTATTATTATTGTCCATGTCTGACTATATTCAAGACAACGAATGGAAGAAATGAAAACAAATCTCCTCAACTGTACATATATATATTAGACCATAAAGATCTGAATTTGACCAAAGACTAATTGTCCACTCAGATGACCAACAGCAGCTCCACTTTGCACTATACGTAAATAATGATCATCATATCAATAGAGTTAACACGTCATGAGCAAAGTTATTAACAGTATATGAGTTGTTTTACACTTGTAGATATCATTACCGTTAATGGGGTAGAATACTGCTGGTAATTCTGGAGCAGCTGATTCCTCCAAACAATTCCAAACAACAGATCACAATTATTTTTGCAAATATGGTCCTGTATCATGACATAATTTGGAGGGATCAAGCCGCCACTCCAATGTACCAAAAGTATGCTATTCCCTTAAGTTATCTTTCAAGTTTGGAGTACGGAAATCACCTTGACCACCTAATGTATACTGTGTTGAGTAGATATAAAATAATTCCCCAACTGTACATTTTACATCCATCTAACTCTCCACTGGATTAAATTTTTGTAAGCACCGGTACACGGACTGTCACGAGGCCGTTAGCGATAGTGGGCTGAGGCGGAGGAACGAACGTGGAAGTGGGCGAGGAAAGAAACAAAACTATTGGGTACTGATGGAGCATTAAACTGGCACCGGGTCGTGAACATTGGTTGGTGTGATGGTTATGTCTGGGTGGAGAGACATTGGACTGGCGTTAACATCTTCAGGCTTGTCTCTCAGGATTCACACACACACACACACACACACACACACACACACACACGGTTTCCACTAACTGAGACTCTCCTGGCATGCTGGTGTATGTATGTATGTATGTGTTGCTGTATAACGCTCCTGGTGTAAGTGGTGTTGGTGTATAATTCTCCTGGTAGTGCTGGTGTGTGTCTTTGTGTATAACCCTCCTGGTATTACTGGTGTTGGTGTATGACTCTCCTGCCATACCCGTGTGAAAATTAAACCCCTCGTTTGCCTCACAGTGGACCGGAATGGGCAAGAAATTATGGCTGATGACTCTACACTTACGAAAAATAATTGCTAGCCTCCCAAGATGAACAAGTGAAATTACGACAGCAAGCTATTCTTTATGCACCATGGTTAAGTGTGTTGTATATGAAGTTTTCCAAACAAATAATGATGTCTAATATTATATTTGTATGTCAACTAGATAACCAATGTACACAATAAGAAAGTTCGTTGATAAATAACTAAGGACCAAAATTTGTGTTCATGACAGTATCTCATTTCAACGAGAAGAAAGCACTATAATGATATTCTTGTGTTGGCTGGTCTGTATGTCTGTCTGTCCATCTGTTATATCCGTCATTGTTAGTATATATATGTGTGTGTGTGTGTGTGTGTGTGTGTGTGTGTGTGTGTGTGTGTGTGTGTGTCTTTGTTAGTATGTGTTCCTGTCTGTCTGTCTGTGTGTGTGTGCTTTAGGAACGTATGTAAATCACTTCTCAGAATGACTACACTGATTGCGTTAAAACTCCTTCATACTAGAGAGACTAAATGGAGGCAAATTAAAAACCTGCTGTTATTTAAGTGCAACATTGCTTACAGTTACGAGCCATATTTTCTTCACCCCCATGACGGACAACAACTGGAATTAATGTAAGCAGGTCTTTTCTTATGATGATTTGCGCTGCTGTTTACATGCCACATCACACAAGTGGTGGACCTCAGGGGTTATTAGTGCCTTGATAAACAACACAGTAAACCTTCACAGAGAATGGACAGTGTGTGTTTTACTTTCACTTATACTTTTTATCATTTCTGAGTGTGAATTTTTATTATCTAATTTAATGTTCGTGTCTATAAACAAGAAGATTTGATATGTTGGCAAGGAAGGCTCTGCAATAAAATAAAATAATATGAGCTGCTTTAAATAATCCGTGTAAATGAAAGAATGAGTAAGTCAGGGTACAGTCAGAACATAAAGGCTGGTAGTATTAAACATTACTTCGACGAAAACAATCTTCGTCGCTATACTCGCATTGCAAAATAATGCCAACTGAGCAACGATGATTTTTGTTCGTCGAAGATAAAGTTAAATACTGCCACCCAGTATTAAAGTTTGCAAACAAAGGAGTAGAGAATAAATGGCAACCTTTCTGAAGTAACACTATTGTATTTTTCAGCTTTCATTAACCAGTTCGTTAGAATACATTAATTTTGTAAGAATACCGGCAATGTACAGTATATCTATATCTCTGCCTACAATCCACACATTTTCCACAAAATATATCCCTTCTTTTTCTGTTAAGTCTTTGTGCTCTTACATCTTAAAGGGCAAAGTATCTCTCCTCCCTTTCAAAGGAAAGGTTTGATGTTCTGCTTTGGTTTTCAACATCACATGAATCACAGGTACAGTAAGCCAAATTTTGGGATATAGTTTCCCTTTCGTTGGAGCCCATTGGATTCTGTGTTGTTCCACGTAGGCGAGGAGAGCACTGGGAGTTATCAATACCATATCGAAATCCTGACAACGTCTGTCCAACTCCGCGACACGGGTGGCTGTGCTTGTATGCCCGAAGCACACAAACTGCACCAGACTGTGGAATACGTGGATACAGTTTCTCCACCAGGGGCAGGGAACAGTGACGTACGAACTGTGTATGGCTCTCTTGTGTGCAGCCATGAAAAATAATAAATAAAAAAAAAAAAAAAAAAAAACAGAATACAAAGAAAAAAAATGAAATCTATCAGGATATAAAATCTCATTATAAACAAAGAAAAAAAAACAAGTATATACACAATTAGGAAAGGGAAAAAAAAAAACATGAGAACTAAAACGAAACCCAAGAAACACAAAAGAGAAAGAGGGATGATGGCTGCAATGATCTGCCAGTAAAATGAAAGTAATTGCCTGTTTGTTTCCCTTCACTGAGGCGCCACAACAACAAAATTAATGAAAGCAAATCCGTCAGACTCAGATGGATGGCCACGTGGGTATGTAGGGTTTGAGAGTGGAGAATTTTGTACCGATACTTCTTTTTTTACCGTTTTCACGTTAGCATGAATCAAGAAAACAATAAAAATACACACTTCCATTACAGTATGATTGCAAAATATATCACGAATATTAAGGAAACTATTTATAACATACATGATTATATATATGGTTATGTATATATGTATGGATGGCTACAACACCTGCAGACAATATAATGCTGACGAAGTTCAAAAAGAAGAAAAGAATTATTAACTATTGTTAATCGAGTACTATGGAAAGTCCCCCCCCCCCCACCCCACAATGGCATAAGGGGGAAGTACTGTACAGTGTTGGTAAGTCTGGAGCAACTGAGTCCTCTAAAGTCTAAACTATTCCAACCAACTGGACCATTATTTTTTGTTCATCTGGTCCTATTCCCTGGTATACTTGGGAGGAATCAAGGCTCTTCAATGTAACAAAAAAAAAAGTATATTTCCCCCTTAATTAAGACTCCACATTAGGTATAAGTTATAATTGTATATATCTGAAAGCCAAGATATGATAGTTGTGGGAATAAATGTACTATATCCTATGCATCTTTCGTTACCTCCTAAGAGCCACATACAGATATTTTTCTCTTCCTTGTCACATACGTTCCAACAGATGATGATCATAATTATACACCTTTTTTCAACCCAGTGTAAAGCAGCTCCTCAGTCTCGCCTGATTTAATGGCTGGCTATGATTCTATGTGTGTAGTTTATTTCTTCTCTGGCACCCGTTCAAACATTCAAGCTGTGGGTCTAGTATAGATATAATCAATTTGACACATATAATATATTTATTTTTCTGTTTGTATGTCTTTGATGAAATGTTGCTGTTGGTCTCTGTGATTTTTTTGACCACATATAATTTTCATCCATCCAGTATTCCGTTCCAGTTCTCTATTAATTCTCTTTTAAGGGACCCTGTGATGTAGTCAGAAAATTGAAGGTAAATGAGCCCTTCAATTATTGCCACATAACACCACCAATATGGAAGGAGTTTGTTCCAAGGCATAGATAGGAGGAATCAGAAGCCTCCAATTCTCATACATGATCACA
>JAWQEG010003333.1:27500-52500 GCA_033782935.1 Petrolisthes cinctipes | reverse complement strand
TCGTTCAGACCACTCTCCCTACTTTCTCTAGGTCTTTATGTAGTTGTTCTAACCTTTTCAAATGATGAAGCATTAACACCCGAACTTGATGTCATCAGGAAATTTTGCAATTCGACTGACAATGCCCACATCTATATCATTAATGTAGATTATAAAAGAGTAGTGGACCTGGAACTGAACCTTGACGAACCCCACTTGTGGACTGATGCCCAACTTCAGGCTTCCCCATTGATTACTACTCTTTGGCGCCGGTCAGTCAGCCAATTCTCAATTCATTTAGCAAGCATGCCCCTTATTCCCAGTGCACGGGTTTTTGCCATCAACCTTTGATGAGGTACTTTATCAAAGGCTTTCTGAAAGTCCAGATAAAGGATGTCTATTGTCCAGCACTGGTCATACTCAGAAAGCATACCGTGGAAAAATTCAATCAAGTTGGTCAAACATGAACGCCGACGCCTAAAACCATGCTGTGAATCATACAATAAATTATATGATTCAAGATGATCTACTATTCTATCTGCAACTATACCCTCCAATACCTTTCCTACTACAGATGTAAGGCTGATTGGTCGGTAGCTTCCAGGAAGATGGCGATCTCCCTTTTTAAATATGGGAGTCACATTTGCTTCCTTCCAGTCAGATGGGATCTCTCCTGTTTCAAGCGATATATTGAAGATAGCAGCCATGGTGGGGGGTTACCTGGTCACATACCTCTCGCAAGACCCTAGGAAGAAATTCATCAGGACCGGGAGATTTATTGAGATTTATATGGAGGGAGGGAGTGAGAGAGAGAGGGAGGGAGTGAGAGAGAGAGGGATGGAAGGATGGGAGGGAGGGATGGGAGGGAAGGAAGGAGGGAGGGAGGGAAGGCAGGAAGGATGGAAGGAAAGAGAAGGGAGAGAAGGCGGGAAGGATGGAAGGAAGGGAAGGAAGGGAAGGGAAGGATGGGATGGAGAGGAGGAAGGGAGGGAGGGATGGGATGGAGAGGAGGGAGGGAGGGATGGAATTAGGGGGATGGAGGAAAGAGAAGGGAGAGAAGGTGGGAAGGATGGAAGGAAGGGAAGGGAGGGAAAGGAAGGGGAAGGATGGAGGGAAGGGAAGGAGGGAGGGAAGGGAAGGAGGGAGGGAAGGGAAGGAGGGATGGAAGGATAGGAAGGGATGGAGGAAAGAAAAGGGAGAGAAAGAGGGAAAGAAGGAGGGAGGGAGGTAAGGGAAGGGGGAGGAAGGGTAGGAAAAACACACTGGCTCAAAAGTCTCCTCGTTCGTTCGTTCATTCGCTTTACTCAACCAAATTTGTGCCACTGGAAAACCTGGAACGTGATGAAAAAAAATAATAATAATAAGAGGTGAGTGGAGTGAAATGTTGTTGGTGGTAAAATCTGGAGTGACTGATTCTTCCCAGCCAACTATTCCTTGCTACAACAGTCAAACAATATTATCGTTAATCTGGTCGTGTTTCCAGACAGACAGACAGACAGAATTATTTTGGAGGAATCATGGCACTTTAATATTTGTTTTTATATGTTTGTTTATAAGGTAGTAAAAGCTCCCTATACGTGAGTGAGGTTTTCTTAATTACTCAAAATAAATACCACTTAAGTTAATTAATAATGTATTTGTAATTACGTCAGTCAGAGATACTCCGATTCCTGTAAACTGTGTTACTTTGTAAACTGAGAGGGTTGATTCCATGGTACTGTTTGAAGGAGAATGTATGTATGTACAGTATGTTGCTGTTAATTTCACTTCAGCAATCACAGGTAATAAGTACAGTCACAATCAATTATATTCGACTTTTATATTTCTGTTTTTTTAAGGTATGAATTCTTTGTGATGTTTTTCTTTCATATACACTCTTGTTTTTCAGTCTTAATGTTTCAATAATATATCAGTAATATCGTAGGTTTTTATATAATACGTTACAATTAAGCAGTAAATAATTTTGCATAGTTTTTTTGACGAGTTTGAAAGATCCTGATTTATTCGCCCAAAATGCATCGAGAAACACAGACTTAGTATATAGAGATGATCTTTTGTGTGGGACATGATGGAGGAATGAGAGGCCTACAATACCTTAACCCCTTATTAAAATGACAACCGTACACCTGTCCTTTACCACTCGTCCCCCCTTCCCACACCACACCTGTTGCATACATCATTACGACCTTCACCTGTCTGTCTGTCTGTTTGTCACACACTTGTCTGTCTGTCTGTCTGTCTCAATTACACAGTCACACATCTGTCAGTTTTTATCACACGTTTCCACACCTGCTCTCCGATCCCAGTTTTCGGTACTTGGTGTACTTGGTGTTATATAGTGTTTATAGATGAACAACAACAGACATACACATAAAATCCTCCTCAAATAGTGTTTATTTGCCATACTCATTATGTCAAGCAGGATTAATACGCTTATATAAAGATACAGTGACGACTAATAAAGGCCCGTCCACACGATCGAGCAGTGCTCGTGAACACAAGCGAGCTGTTCGCCTGTTGACGGGCTTACAGCTTGTGCACGCGGCGGGCACACTTGTTGTGGTGTCCAAACGAACGTGTCTGACCAGTCACAGGCTCACAGCCGGGCAGCAGCCAGAGCAGGTGGTCGACTGGGTCGTGAGCGTACAGGTACGATAACTATGGTGCCTAATAAGAAGGAACGCAAGTGTATAGTGCTGTTTAGCATAATAATTGCTATGTGTGTGAGGAAGAGAAAGAACACAATGCAGAAAGACAAATGGTGGAATGACTGGCTAATTAAAAGAAAACATGTGACAATATTACGGGAATTAAAAGCTGGGAATACGAATTATTTCATAAAGTGCATGAGAATAGACCCAAATACATTTCACATGTTGCTCGACTGCCAGCGATAATACTGACAACCACGGCCCCTTGGCTCCATAGGAAACCTGGTGTGTGTGGCAGCGACGTCATACTACTGGGTAGCCCCAGTGTTCCGTGAATTCCAACCACCACCAGCTCGGCCAGTTTGTTGGTGTGCTCGCGAACACAAGCGGTAAGCCCGTCGACAGGCAAACAGCTCGCTTGTGTTCGCGAGCACTGCTCGATCGTGTGGACGGGCCTTAAAGGAATAGAATACGGTATAATTTAGAGCAAGATGGTTTCTCAGGTGTAAATAGAAGGCATCGTCTGGTACTGTATAAAAGGAATTTGGAGGAATTAACACAAGCAAGAAACCATATATACATACATATAGGATAACATACACACATACCTCACTTTACTACTCCTCTGTAACTCATCATATCCTCTTGCCATAATGCAGTGTGTGGAAAGATGTCAGAGTCGTAACCCTCTTTCGTGAGCGGTTTCATCCTGCCGTGGAATAGAAAATATTGTCATTAGAATACGAGCAATAACTTACACCAGAGGTATATAATTTCATTTTGAGAACAGTATATATATTTTGTCCAATTTTTCATGTGTTATTGGATCTGAGTACAATATGGATGTTGATAAAAATGTTGTACTTGTTGACAAATGGTGGGACGGGAGGCTGGCAGCTTTGGAGAGTGACAGCTATAAGGAGACAAGTACGAGTATTATTAATTTATACTGTACTCCAAGGCCGCTTGAAGAGTAGGTCGTCCCACCGCGCAGGCAGGGAGAGCGTGATGACGTCACCGCGAAGAGTCTCTCGCTCCCTCACTCATAGATACCCATGAAAAGCCCAGCCCAAAACATAACCTTTTACACTTGATACATGATATTTGATACTGTTGGGGGCAGATGGGGAATGATGCAGCTTGTGACCATCATTCCTTATAGCATTTGTTTATGCTAGCACCAAAAGAGTAGCCTACCTTTTGATATGATAAATGTCTCTCTCTCTCTCTTGTGATCAGCTGTCAACATTAAACTATTTCAAAGCTTAGTTGAAGAAAAATGGGGTACATACACTTGAGGTAGGCATTAATATTTTAATAAGGAAACAAATATAATAAATAAATTACAGTACTAAGAGTAAGTTTGAACTTCATAATTTATCAAGTATACCATGTAGGATATATACAATACTTATTCATAAGTAGTATCATGCTTTGCTCTTTCACTGAATTCTTATCTTAGTTTTGACATTTTGTTAGATATTTTCCTCTGTGAATTTCGCTTTCTGTTTAATATCCGTACCCTGAAAAATATGCGACAACGAACAAAAAACCTAATCACATCATCTGGTAAATCTACAAAATTTCTTATTTCACTTGCTAATGTTGTTACACATTTTGGTCCTTCTCTGAGTTCCTTATCTCTGTGATAACAAATAAACAGTCTTTCCATTTGTTTCAGTTGATCAAAAACAATATTGCTGGATCTCTTTAACTTCCCCACTGTTCTAGAGATTGTGCCAATCTAGTCATCTGTGCCTAGGAAATTGTACTGTGGAAACTTTTTGACAAAATAACCCCCAATGTTCCTCAGTCCTTCTGTTTCCATTGTTTTTTCTAATGTCTCTTCTTCTTCTGTACTTATTGGAAGACAGTTCTCAATGTCTTCCATTTCACACAAGGAATTATCAAAATCAACTGAACAGCCTTCCTGACGTTCATCCTTTGAACTCCTGTTACATCAACATGATTATGTGACACACATTCACTACTGACTTTCGTAGTATAATGTACAATGAACCCATAGTCAAGAAAATTGTTACGAATCAACTTCATCAAGTGAGGGGCATCTGCAAACACGCATATTTCCCTGTCTGCAGCAGCTGGATTAGTGAAAGAGGTATGATCTACATTTACACTCAGATTGTTCTATAATCTTACATTTGTGGGACTGAGATCATTCACTATGGCTACTACTGGATATCCAACTGCTTCTACCCTGCTAATTAAATCAAATGAAATATCCTTGTTCATGTCCATATAAAAAATATAGTATATTACCTGTTTCCATGGGCTAGTAAGGCCTCTTATCATTTATTTTGGGGGTGTGTGTCGCGGGCTACTACTGAGTGTGAGTGAGAATACGTGGGCCTGATTGGGTGAAGGTGATGTGAGGTGAGGTGAGTCACCAATCCTGTCTCTCTTCAGTCTGACGTCATGCGCGGGGTAGGACGAGTTTAGAGACGGACACGGGAAGACCTACTCTTCAAGCGGCCTTGCTGTACTCTACATCAAAGTAATCCTAACAATATAAACAAATATTATCAAGAAACTTTACATACATACCGGTAGTCTAAATGATTCTTTAATATTAAGTCATGCATTCGTGTAATTTTTTGTATGTCAAGTTACGACTGTAGTGTGTTGAGAGGGAGGACAGGAGGTTGTGACAGGTGGCTCGTATAACTTAATAAATTGTCGCACCAAAGAGGCCTATATATATATATATATATATATATATATATATATATAATTCTTCTTAATAAGTGTTATCACAATTGTAATATTATTGTGACGCTATATAACGTACATGGAATCATATTTTCAATGTAGAAGGATAATGCCAGGCATGTATAAGTAGAAAATCGAGGAAATGTAGGGAAAATGTTGATGCTTGTGATCGGTAGAGTTTACCTATATACGGTCCAAAACATTTTAGTTGGGTAGAGTTTACCTATACAGGGTTATTCAAAACTACATTTACAAAATGACAGGGTAAAGTCCTGACATGATGTTAAACATATTTCCATATGTAATTTTCAAAAATTTAAAAAGTTAATGACAGACATGAAAGCCAAATCCATTACCGTGGGCGAATGATCGAACACTTCTAAAATTAACTCCTCCCCCCCACAGCACCCCGTGTTCTCTCTCGGGTAGACGAGGGAACTTAATACAACGTATGAAGCAATAAACCATTATCGATTACGGGTATTGTTTTGTGGTCGAGTTACACTTACCGAGTGATACGTGTAGATGCCAGGGCGGTACTACTAACTTATCTGATATTACAAGAAACACGAAGCCTTGGGATCGATTAAAAGCCAACGGATCTGTTTGAATCCCATGATCGATAAGGGTTTCATTGCTTCATACGTTTTAAAACTTCCCTCGTCCACTTAAGAGAGAGCAGGGGATGAGGTGGGGGTAGGTGTTATTTTAAAGCGTTCGATCGTTCGCCCACGGCAATGGATTTGGCTTTCATGTGTGTAATTAAATTTTTAAATTTTTGAAAATTACATATGGAAACATGTTTAACATCATGTCAGGACTTTACCCTGTCATTTTGTAAATGTAGTTTTGAATAACCCTGTATACGGTCCAAAACATTTTAGTTGGGTAGAGTTTACCTATATACGGTCCAAAACATTTTAGTTGGGTAGAGTTTACCTATATACGGTCCAAAACATTTCAGTTGGGTAGAGTTTACCTATATACGGTCCAAAACATTTTAGTTAGGTAGAGTTTACCTATATACGGTCCAAAACATTTCAGTTGGGTAGAGTTTACCTATATACGGTCCAAAACATTTTAGTTAGGTAGAGTTTACCTATATACGGTCCAAAACATTTTAGTTGGGTAGAGTTTACTTATATACGGTCCAAAACATTTTAGTTGGGTACAGTTTACCTACGGTCCAAAACATTTTAATCATATTTCGTCGTATTTTTTTTTTATAGGGGCCTGGATTATCTTTCTGTATTTAAAAATATAATTCCATATACGTTATAAAACATTGCAAGTGCGATAAAACTTAATAAGACGAAGTAAATTAGGTCTTTGCTGCGATAATTCATTAAGGGGGAAATTTTGTGTTGGCAAATCTGGAGCAACTGAATCCTCCAAACTATTCCAAGCAACAGAACCGCATTATTTTTGCTCATCTGGTCCTGTTTCCTAGCATACTTTGGAGGAATCAAGGCACTCCAATGTATCAAAAAAGAATTATATACCACCTTAAACTACTCGTCTCCAACCAGGCGCCTCTTGTCAACAAGTTATAAAAAATTTTCATCAGTAACCAGTGTACTGTATTGAGATCATACACACACACACACACACACACACACCATACTTTATACAACAAAATATAGTAGTAACATATATTGGAAGTCATCTCTCATACTCTACCTCTTCCACCTCTTATATTTCCACCACTCATACTCCACCTCTTATATTTCCACCACTCATACTCCACCTCTTCCACCTCTTATATTTCCACCACTCATACTCCACCTCTTATATTTCCACCACTCATACTCCACCTCTTCCACCTGTTATACTTCCACCACTCATACTCCACCTCTTCCACCTCTCATACCATTTGCTTGCAAGTCAGTTAAATCCATCACATCTCATCATTTATCACTCCTCTCCCTGTTATACCTTCCTCTATGTCTCTATTCTTCACTGTTTATAAATGTCAGCAAGTTATTATTTTACCCCACGTAGGAAAACCCAGTCCCATAGTTTACCCCACGTAGGAAAACCCAGTCCCATAATTTACCCCAAGTAGGAAAACCCAGTCCCATAGTTTACCCCACGTAGGAAAACCCAGTCCAATAGTTTACCCCACGTAGGAAAACCCAGTCCCATAATTTTTCCCGCGTAGGAAAACCCAGTCCCATAATTTACCCCACGTACGAAAACCCAGTCCCTTGTTTATGATTGAGAGACACTACATGGAGCTACCCACTTATAGACTAGACCAAGCCACACTACTAGACAGAGTGAGACAAACTGCTTCTTACACATGTGAGAAAAAAGACTAGCTCATCTCAAGGTGGTTTTACAGATATCTGACTTTTGGTGGTTCATATCAGTAGGGTACAGTTTAATTCTCATCTCCACCCACACCACCACTCTCACTTCTCCACACCACCACCACCACCACTCTCACTTCACACCACCACCACCACCACCAACACCACTCTCACTTCTCTACACCACCACCACCACCACTCTCACTTCTCCACACCACCACCTCAACAACTACTCTCACTTCTTCACACCACCACCACCACCACCACCACTCTCACTTCACACCACCACCACCACCATCACTCACTTCACACCACCACCACCACTTTCATTTCACACCACCACCATTCTCACTTCACACCACCACCACTCTCACTTCTCCACACTACCACCACCACCACCACCACCACCACCACTCACTTTTTCACACCACCACCACCACCACCACTCTCACTTCTCCACACCACCACAACCACCACTCTCACCTCCCCACACCACCACCACCACCACTCTCACTTCTTCACACCACCACCACCACCACTCTCACTTCTCTACACCACCACCACCACCACTCTCACTTCTCTACACCACCACCACCACCACCACCACTCTCACTTCTCTACACCACCACCACCACAACCACCACTCTCACCTCCCCACACCACTACCACCACCACTCTCACTTCTTCACACCACCACTCTCACTTCTCTACACCACCACCACCACCACTCTCACTTCTCTACACCACCACCACCACTCTCACTTCACACCACCACCTCAACAACTACTCTCACTTCTTCACACCACCACCACCACCACCACCACTCTCACTTCACACCACCACCACCACCATCACTCACTTCACACCACCACCACCACTCTCATTTCACACCACCACCATTCTCACTTCACACCACCACCACTCTCACTTCTCCACACTACCACCACCACCACCACCACCACCACCACCACTCTCACTTTTTCACACCACCACCACCACCACCACTCTCACTTCTCCACACCACCACAACCACCACTCTCACCTCCCCACACCACCACCACCACCACTCTCACTTCTTCACACCACCACCACCACCACTCTCACTTCTCCACACCACCACCACCACCACTCTCACTTCACACCACCACCACCACCACCAACACTCTCACTTCACACTACCACCACCACTCTCACTTCACACCACCACCACTTTCACTTCTCCACACCACCACCACCACTCTCACTTCTTCACACCACCACCACCAACACTCTCACTTCTCCACACCACCACCACCACCACCACTCTCACTTCTTCACACCACCACCACCACCACTCTCACTTCTCCACACCACTACCACCACCACCACTCTCACTTCTTCACACCACCACCACCACCACCATCACTCTCACTTCTTCACACCACCACCACCATCACTCTCACTTCTTCACACCAGGGAGTAAGGGAGGGACCGAGAGAGGAAGGAAGGGGTGCTGGCTTCGTCTGTTAACAATCCCCCAAACTGTCTCAGGGTACAGGGAAAACATTGGACTTGGATGACTTGAGCGAGGAAAGGATCAATAAATACATCAGCTGCTGGTATCACATCCCAAACTATCTTAATTAAGGTACGGGGGAAACCACTTGTGTGATCTCTGGTATAGTGTCAGGGGTTAGTGAGAAATGTGTTTTATATATATATATATATATATATATATATATATATATATATATATATATATATATATATATATATATATATATATATATATATATATATATATATATATATATATATATATATATATATATATATATATATAAAGACCCAGACACTTAAGCACAGTATAATATTAACTTAAATGGACCATAATATTCAAGAACAGTGTCGTTGTCGTGAGCCCGATGGACGAAAATGTTGGGTTGACCTGAAATTAGATTATTCTGAATAAGCCTTTTAAATCAGTAAAATGAAAGGTTAATAACTCATCCAAACGTTACTGGGAAATAAACTGCCTAAATACAACATTAGGCGTTCTGTTTCGTGGACTATTTTGGAGGAATCAGAAACCTCAGTAATTCAGACAGTATATTATATTTACGTTTTAAGTAGAATATAGTGTGTAGATCAGAGTTCCAGGTTGGCTACAGATGACAACCAATAACAGATGATTTTAGCATGCCATATGGTCGGATACACCATGACGTCCTTCATGAATATCGCCCCAAAGAGACCGGAAAAACAGTGTGGGTAAATTGTCAATAATTAGGACTGAATATAGACCTACTCATAAAGTTTGTTGCCTCTAAATTTGCATGACGAGAAAATTTATATATATATATATATATATATATATATATATATATATATATATATATATATATATATATATATATATATATATATATATATATATATATATATATATATATATATATATATATATATATATATATATATTTTCTATTTTTGGATAAGATGAAGATTAAACACAAGAGGCCACTTAATTACCGTCCACATCTGTGTAATACAAATAATGATGATGATGATGATAACTTATATTGATATTAATTATTGTTTCCAAAGTACGAGTAAGACTGAGACTTTTACTGACAACCTTTCATTAACAGAGAGCGTAAGACAAGGAGCAAAGGTGAATGTTTGGTTGGTTGGTTGGTTGTAAAGGGGACGGTGATAGGAGAAGGAAGGGGAGATCTGGGGGTTAATCCTGAATGGGATGTGGGAGAGAGAGAGAGAGGGTCGAGGGTTGATACTGTGTGGAGAGAGAGAGAGAGAGAGAGAGAGAGAGAGAGAGAGAGAGAGAGAGAGAGAGAGAGCAAACATTAACACATGAGGGGTAATGATTTAAGAGAAGGAGTTGGAGAAGGAAGTGGAGAAGGTGGAGGAGGAAGTGGAAGGAATAAGGCAGGAGGAGCAGCATGGAAAATAAGAGAAGGGGAGGAGGAGGAGGAGAGTAGGAAAATATGAGAAGGGGGAGGAGGAAGAAGAGGAGGAGAGTAGGAAAAATAGGAAGAGGACGGATACAAGGAGAAGGAGGATTACAAAGGACTTACGAATATTTTAAGATATTATAATTGTATGGGGGACAGGGAAACATAGCAGAAGGAAAGGAAAAGGAGATGGAGGAGGAAAAGGAACTGGAGATGAAAGAGGAAGAGAAAGAGTAGGTAGGAAAACATGGGTTGGGACGCATGTAGTGGTAGTAAATGGCTTCTTTATCTTCTGTTAATATTGTGAGTAATGTGATGTGATGTGATGTGATGAAAATTGTGATGTGATGTGATGGGATGAAAATTGTGATGTGATGTGATGTGATGGAAATTGTGATGTGATGTGATGTGATGGAAATTGTGATGTGATGTGATGTGATGGAAATTGTGATGTGATGTGATGTGCTGGAAATTGTGATGTGATGTGATGTGATGAAAATTGTGATGTGATGTGATGTGATGGAAAATGTGATGTGATGTGATGTGATGAAAATTGTGATGTGATGTGATGTGCTGGAAATTGTGATGTGATGTGATGTGCTGGAAATTGTGATGTGATGTGATGTATATTGTGATGTGATGTGCTGGAAATTGTGATGTGTTGTGCTGGAAATTGTGATGTGATGTGATGTAATTCGATGTGATGTGTTGTGATGTGACATAAACTGATAATAAACCCCTCGTCTATCTTCCTTTCTCTCTTCTTCTCTCTCTTCTTTCTTTTCTCCCTCCTTCCTTCCTCCTCACTCGTTCCCTCATCTCCTTCTTCTCTCTCTCCACCTTTCCTCCTCACTCGTTCTCTCATCTCCTTCTTCTCTCCTCTTCTCTCTCTCCTTCTCTTCCTCTTCACTCGTTCCCTCATCTCATTCGATCTCCTTCTCTCCCTCCTCCTCACTCGTTCCCTCTCTCCTTTTCTCTCTCCACCTTTCCTCCTCACTCGTTCTCTCTCTCCTTCTCACTCCTCCCTTCCTCTTCACTCGTTCCCTCATCTCCTTCTTCTCTCTCTCCACCTTTCCTCCTCACTTGTTCTCTCTCTCCTTCTTCTCTCCTTCTCTCTCTCCTCCCTTCCTCCTCACTCCTTCCCTCATCTCAATCTTCTCTCCTCCTTTCCTCCTCACTCTTTCTCTCTCTCCTCCTTCTCTCTCCACCTTTCCTCTTCCTTCGTTCCCTCATCTCCTTCTCTCCCTCCTTTCCTCCACACTCGTTCCCTCATCTCCTTCTTCTCACTCCCTCCTCGTTTCCTCCTCCTTCTCTATCCTCTCCTCCTCCTTTCCTCCTCCTTCGTTCCCTCATCTCCTTCTTCTCTCTCCCTCCTCCTTTCCTCCACACTCGTTCCCTCATCTCCTCTTCTCTCTCCCTCCTCCTTTCCTCCTCCTTCGTTCCCTCATCTCTTCTTCTCTCTCCCTCCTCCTTTCCTCCTCCCTCGTTCCCTCATCTCCTTCTTCTCTCTCCCTCCTCCTTTCCTCCACACTCGTTCCCTCTTCTCTCTCCCTCTTCTTCCTCCTTCCACCAAGAGCCTCCTCACCCTTCCAACACTATGCCAGCCAGATTATGTTATCCAGACAATATATTTCAGTGGCTGTGTAACCATCCTTGTTTTCTCTCCCTCCCTCTCACTCTCTCTCTCTCTCTCTCTCAACCATCCTTGTTTTCTCTCCATCCCTCCCTCTCTCTCTCTCAACCATCATTGTTTTCTCTCTCTCTCTCTCTCTCTCTCTCTCTCTCTCTCTGTTTGTCTGTTTATGTATCTTTATATTCTCATGTATTTGTCTTTTTTCTGGATGAATGTGCATTTTTTTTTATATGATGAAGATAATAAGAACATTAATCAGTACACGAATAAATGAAGAAGTAAATATATACATACATAAACACAATAGATTACTAACAATACTCTAAAGGCGCGGTCACACGAGTTATTTTTTCGTCAATTTTTCACCGTCAATTTTATTATTCACCGTCAATTTTAACTGTGTCTGGTCACACGAGCTAGTCGAGATTTGAGAATATTTCGGCAATTCGGTGTCACGTGAGCATCGGAGGGAGTGGTAGCCTAACATGTTTTCGGACCAAAGAGGCCTTATTTATTTCATCTTAATAAGTTTTATAATGATTGCAATATTTATGTGATGTTCTATAACGTACATTGAATCTTATTTTTCTATGCAGAGGGATAATACCAGGCCCCTATAAATAATATTCGACGAAATATGATTAATATATTTTATAGGTTAGGTAAATTGCAAGCCTTAGCATTTCCCTACATTTCACAGATTTTCTTCTTATACAGGCCTGGTATTATCCCTCTGCATTGAAAATATGATTCAATGTACGTTATAGAACATCACATAAATATTGCAATCATGATCAAACTTATTAAGATGAAATAAATAAGGCCTCTTTAGTCCGAAATCATATTAGGCTACCACTCCCTCCGAAGCTCACCGCCATTTGACAACACAAGTTAAAATAGTTTTTATCAGTATTCATTGTACTTTACTGATATCACACACACCATACTTTATATAACAAAATATAAGCAAAATTATATTTTATATCTCTGGTGTAAGTTAATACTATACATCGCGATACACCTTGTAATACTAGCTCCTAAAGCGATGTGTCCAAACTTCTTATATCTCAGATGTTTTGATCTATTTTGCCTTAAATAAAATATCTGACACATTATTATGTTTTTAACATAACAAATATTATTATATAATTGCCAAATGACAAGCGAAAACTGTGTATAGTTGGGAAAATACGGCAGGTTGTTCATTAGGCTACGGAGGTGCTGTATCGTTCGAATCCCTTCATTTTAGGTCAAGATACACTGTAAATATAAATTAAGCAAAGTTAAAGCATGTTATTTTTTTGGAATTTTGATTATTTTTTAACAAGATTCAATACAATTTGCAAATCTAAAGCCTGCAATAACCTCAAGAAGTAACTAAAGAAGTTAAGAATAATGACCAAGTCAGAGCTACGACGGAAGAACGAACACAGTGTTGGCGGGAAGACCAACACCACCTCTCTCTCCCGTCGGCTAGCCTAGTACCTTCTAACTTTTTACTCTATTTAGGTTAGTTTCTTTATTTGTAGGCTTTTCACCGTGTTGGAACAAAGAGGTATCAGAGGTCTGGGTTCACAGTACTTTGTTGTTAATTGTCATAACAGTAACGACGAGAACAATACAGCAGTAGGATCTGAGGGGAGTGAGGGGGTAAATATGTTGTCGTCGTTGATGAACTTTATATGATTTCCTGCCAAGCGGGACCACCGCAGCCATTTTCTGCTGCATCCTTTTGGTCCATTTTTGTCATTTCAACAGCACACATGTATTTTAATATAATTTTCTAGGCTTAATAACATTACAGATGGATCATCAGCGGCCATATTTGTTCTCGATATCGTCAACACTTGACGCGCAGGATCGTGTCGTGAAAATTGACGAAATCTCGTCAATTTAAGCCAAAATTTAACCGAGTTGATATTGACGGTGAAAAATTGACGAAAAAATGACTCGTGTGACCGCGCCTTTAAGGGGATAGTAAGTACACTGTTTGTAAATCTGGAGCAACTGATTCCTCCAAACTATTCCAAGCAACAAACAGTTTTTTTTATTTTTTTTCTGGCAGACTTTGGAGGAAACACGAAGCTCTAATAAACCAAAAGAATTAAACCATTAAACCTGGTAAAAAAAAATGTAACAGGTGCTTCATAATATAAAGTGTACGTACAGTACTTCTTTCTTGGCTTCCAACTCCAATTTACCAACAAGAGAATATATATATAATACCTTTAACGCCATAGATACTTAGAAGGGATATCAGTGCATTTTCGTCGGCTTAAAAAAATAACTATTATTAGCATTAGAGACCCTATATAAGAAAGACTGGACAGCCGCCATTCTTGCTCATTTTTGTGTTTTCTGCAATACCTCTCAAGTTAGTATAGAAAAAATGTATAGTTGCTAGATACTACCAGCTAGTAATCTCCTGCTGATATTCGTGGGCAAAATGTTGACGAAAATTGCATTCTTTCGATATACAGGTATATATTTTTAAATACTATAAGATCCCTGAAGTTATAAATCCTATTATACGTCATGTAGGCGTTATTTAAAGCACATGACAGGACGTGACGAGTTGCCAGACGACACTACTAAACCAAGACGTTTGACTGAAAGACGACAGCAGTAGTCAATGTATTTAGGGTTTCTGTGAAACCTTTGATACTATGGTTAGTTTAATTAATTATTGCATGAAAATGGTTTCCGTAGGAATATTACCAACGTTTACACACTACTGTTTATATACTGTTCACATAAATATGAGGGAATTTGTTGTCACGATGGAATGGTTAAGTACAGTATTATATTACTGATTCGTCACCATACAGTTCGGCATTCTGTAAGGCTTACGGAAGTTTTCATGGAATATTTATGTTGAGTTGAAGATCGACTAGAAACTATCTTGCTGGTTTATCTAAAGAAGATATTATATAAATATAACAATACTCTCCCGAGTAATCAGTCAGGCATCATAGTCAAAGCAAAATATACATTGTGCCGAACCTGCTGTCAGGCAGAGACGAATATGAGTAAACATGGCGCCCCATTCAACCAGCCAATCAACGAGCAGCAGAAATTTTGGCTGTCCAGTCTCTGTATATGGGGTCTCTAATTAGCATCATTGCGAATAATAAAAAAAAAACATGATAACAGAATAGAAACAAACAAAAAATCTATGCATACTATTATCGTCATCATTGTGAATAAAAAACAACAAAAACATGACAAAAAAAAAAATAATAATAATAATAATTACTATGCATCCTCGTATACATAATAAAAACAGTGCAGTGTGTTTTATACACTATTATTATTATCATCATTGCGAATAAAAAACAAAAAAAACGATAATAGAATAGAAAAAAAAATCTATGCATCCTCGTATACATAATAAAAGCGGTGCAGTGTGTTTTATAGTGTTTGTCTGTATTGTAACAACGTCACCAATTTCTCGACACACACACACACTCACACACACACACACACACACATCCTTCCGAGGTCACCGAGGTCGGACGTGTGAAACGGCGCTCGTCTGGGCAGCCAGGGTCAGCTTGTTGACCCCTCACCCCTCATCTACCTTCATCTACCAAGTGCCGCACACTAAGAAGAATACCAAGCAATCAAAATGAGGCCCAACAATCTGTCAACCAACCAACACACTGACTTGAAGATAATCCGTTACTCCCTGCCAGCACTATACTCTCTCAAACGAGGAGCTGGCTACCCACCACCTGCCGTAATAGGTCACCTGAAAGCTATTGGCCTATTTCACAATAGAAGTCGCAGACAGGGAAAAAACCGACAGAAAAAGATTCGTGTAATCAGCAGTACAAAAAAGAGGAAAATGCCTAGTGTTGTGAAAGTGATAGAAGTGATAGAAGTTCCCCGCCTGTGGTATGACCTCCCCTCTGTGTTCCTATCTAACGTGACCTCCCTATGTAACAAATTCGACGAACTGGTGAATACAGTGAACACGATCAGAGCTGATGTAGCTTGTGTTACAGAAGCCTGGCAAGTTATACCAGAGTTGTGTGGCATTGTAAATTACGACCTATTCCACTGTCTTAGAACAGAAAAACGAGGAGGTGGACTTGTGATGTTTGCACACAACAAATATAAAGCCGAGCGCCTGAACGTTGAAACCCCCAGGGAACTTGAGGTCATGTGGGTAAGATTAACACCTCCATGTCACCCTCGCCACACTGCCTCCATCATTTGTGGTTTGGTGTATCATCCCCCACGTGCACCCACCCATGCCCTGCTCGTCGACCACATCATCAACACCTGTGACACCCTACGAGCAAGATATCAATCTTCCAAAATGGTTATATGTGGTGACTTCAACCAACTAGATACCAGAGAAAAAGAAGATCAACTGAACATCACCCAGATTGTTAACTTTCCCACCCACGAACAAAACACCCTAGACCTCATTATCACTGACCTGACAGACCAGTACCTACCACCTCAACCACTTCCACTGGTGGGAAGAAGCAACCATCTCTCTGTGTTTTGGGCCCCTGCCACTACCACCTCCCACCACCAAGATAACCATACCACTAGGATATGTAGACCAACACCAGACTCTGCTATCAGACAGTTTGGACAGTGGCTGATACAGTATCGGTGGACTGAGGTACTAACTGTTAGTGACGTTGACAGGAAGTGGGAGAATTATCAAACTACCATCACTCAGGCCTACTACCACTTCTTTCCTACTAAGGAGGTTAGGAATCACCCTGCTGACCTACCATGGATAACACCACGGATTAAGAGGCTGATGGAGCAGCGCAACAAGGCGTTCTACGATGACAGGAGGAGGTATAACACGCTACGCAACAAGGTCATCAGAGAAATTAAAGCTGCCAAAAAGTTGTACTACCCAACAAAAATTCACCACCTGAAACAAACCAACATCAGTCAGTGGTACAACAAATTGAAGGACCTGTGTGGGATGGGGAAAAAGTCACCTTCTATTCCCTGTGTTGACGGACATACCAGCCAGGAAGCTGCTAATCTCATCAATGACCATTTCGCCAGGATCTGTCAAACCCTGCCCAGACTGGACTCAGCCCAATTACCAGCCTACCTACCCTCCATCCCTCCCCCACGCGTTAATGAGCACGAGGTCTACTATAAGCTCTTAAGCTTTAAGCTCAAACGCTCCACTACCCCTATTGACCTTCCCGTTAAATTGTACCGTGAGTTTGCTGTTGAGCTTGCAAAACCCCTTTGTTCAATAATTAATGCATCACTTAGTCAGAGTAAATGCCCACAGGATTGGAAGACAGCTTATGTCACTCCAATACCAAAAGTTTCAAAACCCCAGTCACTTGATCAATTAAGACCCATTGCAATAACCCCCCTCCCAAGCCTGTTATGTGAAAGCTTTGTGTTCGACTGGGTTTCAGCCAACATCTCAAATGTAATTGACCCCCAACAATTTGGAAATATGAAGTCATCATCAACCACCCATTGTCTCATAAGCCTGCTAGACTTTATATACAGTAACCTAGAAAAAAGAAAGACCTCAGTTGCCCTTGCATTCATAGATTTCAGAAAGGCTTTTGATTTAGTAGACCATAACGTAATACTAAGGAAAGCTCTTGACATCGGAGTGGAGCCCAGTCTAGTGGCATGGCTGGCAAACTTCCTGTGTGACAGACGTCAGGCAGTGCGTCACCAGGGTGCAGTATCCGAACACCAACATCTCTCGTGTGGTGTGCCCCAGGGGACTAGGATGGGACCTTTGTGTTTCCTCATCCTAATCAATGACGCCTTAACCGATACAATCTTTCGCTGGAAATATGTGGATGATTCAACCGTTGGGACAGTCATTAACAACTTGTCTCCTGACTACCACCTCTTGCAACAACACCTGACCAACCTCCAAACGTGGACCAACAACAACAACGTCTCCATCAACCACGGCAAGACAGTAGTGATGCAATTTCACACGGCTACCACACCACCACCACCACCAGTGATAACACTAGGACAGCACCAAGTACAAGTAGTGGACACCACCAAGTTATTAGGTGTCATGTTGGATGAAAAACTGAACTGGAAATGTCACATCAGCACCATCATCCAGTCAGCAACATACCGCCTGTATCTACTAAGGCGGCTGAAGTCCCTAGGCACACCACAAAAGGAGTTAGTAGCAATCTACAACACCTTCATCATCCCCAAGCTGACGTACGCCTCCCCCGCCTGGTCTTCATCCATCAACCAAACACAGAGGCAGCAGCTGGAGAGGGTACAAAAGAGGGCATGTCGAGTCATTCTGGGAACGGCATACTACACTTACCAACAAGCCCTGGATACCCTCAGATTACCACCTCTTGTCACCAGACACCAGCAGCTCCTCTGGGACTTTAGCAAACAGTTGCTAATCCACCCACGCCATAGAGACCTCCTCCCACCCACCATTCCCAAACCCCGCCACGTCCGTCACTATAACTTACTTAAACCCATCAGAGCTAGGACAGATAGATATAAAAATAGCCCAATCCCCACAATAGTCTCCTTGATAAACCAAAGGCACATTTAAATTTAAATATAAGTACTATATATAATATATGTCCATGTGTGAGTGAATATGCGTGATTGTAAATTGTGTACGTCTGTGTGTGAATGAATATTATGTGTGTATGTGTGAGAATGTATTTGTGTATGTATGTTCATTCATCTATATGTACCTATAAGTATCACCCATTTCCATTACCATTTTATAATGTATATTTTCAGCCCTTGGCTGCATGTATCAAATAAACCTTTTATTATTATTATTATTATTATTATTATTATTACATATAAGCAATCGCTCACAACACCCACGCATGCACGCGCTGACTAACTAACTATAAGTGTTATGTCCCTTTATCACCCATATAACCAACCCATTCCTCCTTTACCGCTCTTTTGGCAGACTGGGGATATCCGTCCAGCCAGAATCCTCATCCCAAGACAATGCAGGAACAACTAAGAAAATCCGGGTCCAGCGAAGGGGGCCAGTTAGGTAGGATAGTCAAGTTATAGACGACACTGTAATAAATTAGCAACATTACACACACGCACACACACACAAAAAAAAAAAAAAAAGTAATAATAATAATAATAATAATAATAATAATAATAATAATAATAATAATAATAATAAAAACTTGTACTCCTTTTAAGCTTCACACACACACACACACACAAAATACTTATATGTACAGTACCGTTCTCAAGGTGGACACACACACGCACAAACGTGTCCCCTTTTCATACGGAAACAAGCACACACACACACACGAAAAAAAAAATTGTACCCTTCTCAACACACACACACACACACACACTGCACCGCAAGGAAAAGGAAAGAAGACCAACTTTTGGCGAATTGTGAGGGAGGAAATATAACTCGGTCGTTTTTATTTTTTTTTCCTTCACAAACTTCCAGGGACAAGCGCCATCTATTGTTCTGCATCACAACTTGTAGGCGACCATATTTTTAACTTGTCTTCGCTTCAGTCGTATTGTATTTCCTCTTTCTGATATTATTATTATTATTATGTTTTCCTTCTTCAAATCGATACAACTATAATAATCTTTTGAGGAGTATCATACGGTAGTTCCTCTTCCTGATATTATTATTATTATGTTTTCCTTCTTCAAATCGATACAGCTAGTCATCTTTCCAGGCTTATCATATTTCCTCTTTCTGATATTATTCTGTTTTCCTTTTTCAATTGTGATATAAATTGTGATATTTTTGTTTCTCTTCCAAATCGGGTAACTTTTCATCGTTTCAGCGTCATTGTATTTATTTCCTCTTTCTGATATTATTATTTTTCAATCTTCAGATCGATTTTAACTTGTCATGTCTTCAGAGTCTTGTTACGTATCCTCTTTCTTATATATATTTCTTTTCCTTCATCGTTTCTTTTTATAATCTATTTCAAAAATCTGCAACGAAAGGCTACAACATTCTCTTTATGATTTACGAGCGTCGATATAAATAAACAAAAGAGCTTCAGCGGTATGTGGCGAGTGTTGCCAAAAAAATTGACATTAGTACAGTGTTGCCATCCTTACCTGGGGGAGGGAGAGTGGAGGAGGGGGGGTGGGGGAGGGAGAGTGGAGGGAGAGGTGAAGGAGGAGGGGTGAGGGAGAATGGAGGAGGGGAAGTAGGGGGTAGCATAACAAACCAAGGAGGATAGGTAATGTGTGCAGTCATTACGAAGAGAAAAATGCAAGTGTGTGTGTGTGTGTGTTTGTGTGTTCTCAGCTTGTGACGCCGACTAGAGAGAGAGAGAGAGAGAGAGAGAGGGACACAAATAGGATGCCTGGCTATGTTACTACTATCCATCCACTCCCCCTCCGACCAAAACACTTGACCCCATCCATCCATCCATCCACTCACCCACCCACGAATGTACCAATAATATGACCCCAACCACACACCCATCTACCCACTCACCCACCCCACATGACCCTCCCACCCCCCACGAATGCACCAATAATATGACCCCACCCACACACCCATCTACCCACCCACGTATGTACAGTTGGACACATGAATGTGTGGTACAGCCCAGGTGAAAGATACTTGTCCCATTCGAGTAACCAGTGTCTATTATCAGGTAGTTGCTTTTTATTACCATCCTCAATACTGACTTCTGCCCCTCTTATTTACCAATCTAATCTAACCTAACCAGTGTCTATTATGATGTAGTTGCTTTTTATTACCATCCTCAATACTGACTTCTGCCCCTGATGTCTCCTATTTGGTAGTAAGGAACTTGATATTGATAGAAATTGACCATCTTTCACTTGGGCTGTACCACCCATTCATGTGTCCAACTGTACCAACAACTTGACCAACCCTACCCTCCAACCACCTAACCTATCCATCCACCCTCCCGCCCGGCACTCATTAATTAAGGCTGGCCCGGCAAGCATCATTGACTAAATTAATTGCCTATTTGGGCTTCTGCTTACCCGCCTAATATTAGTCTTGGTAATTGCCTGGGTCCCGTCCCGCCACAAGAGGCATGACGGGAAAAGGCCAAACAAACTTTCCCGTCGTCGTCATTGTTTTGGTTACTTTTCCATTTGTTTTGGTGGTATTCTTGGTGGTTCTGGTATGATTTTCTTCTAGTTGTTGTTGTTGTCTTGGCGGTATTATCTCTGGTATGGGTATGATTTCCTTGGTGTTGTTGTTGTTGTTGTTGTTGTTGTCTTGGCGGTATTATCTCTGGTATGGGTATGATTTCCTTGGTGTTGTTGTTGTTGTTGTTGTCTTGGCGGTATTATCTCTGGTATGGGTATGATTTTCTTGGTGTTGTTGTTGTTGTTGTTGTCTTGGCGGTATTATCTCTGGTATGGGTATGATTTCCTTGGTGTTGTTGTTGTTGTTGTTGTTGTTGTCTTGGCGGTATTATCTCTGGTATGGGTATGATTTTCTTGGTGTTGTTGTTGTTGTTGTTGTCTTGGCGGTATTATCTCTGGTATGGGTATGATTTCCTTGGTGTTGTTGTTGTTGTTGTTGTCTTGGCGGTATTATCTCTGGTATGGGTATGATTTTCTTGGTGTTGTTGTTGTTGTTGTTGTTGTCTTGGTGGTATTATCTCTGGTATGGGTATGATTTCCTTGGTGTTGTTGTTGTTGTTGTTGTCTTGGTGGTATTATCTCTGGTATGGGTATGATTTCCTTGGTGTTGTTGTTGTTGTTGTGTCTTGGTGGTATTATCTCTGATGTGGGTATTATTTCAGTAGTTTCTTGTGTGGGTGTTGTGGTGGTGCTATTATTTTAATTTTCTCGTTTTGGTGTCCGTAGCAGTTTTTTTTTTTTTTTTTTTGTCTGTCTGTCTGTCTATGTATCTCTTTGTTAAATTTTGTCTTTCGTTCTCTGTTCATTTCGTTCTGTTCACGTCGATCTCTGTTCATTTCGTTCTCTGTTCATTTCGTTCTCTGTTCATTTCGTTGTTTTTTCAGCCTGTTTTAAATTTTACTGTTTTTTCAATTATTTATTTCAGTTCGTAATTTTTTTTCAGACTTTTTTATTTTACAGTTTTTTTTTCAATTATGTTTCAGTTCGTAATGTTTTTACCACAGAGCTACAAACATAGAGCGATCGACCCTGTGTTATTAGATAGGGGAGGAGTGTCACCACAGGCGATCGCTCTATGTGTATAGATAGCTCTGCGCTTTGAACTCCCGTACGTACAGCTCCGGACAGATCAAGGGTCCACATCCCATCCACCAGCGACTTGGTTTGTTCCTCGTCGGATCTGGTAACAGTTGCAGGTGGAGGGAGGGGGGATGTTAGTGGGAGAGGAGGAGAGAAATGTGGGCGGGGCTATATATAATGTAGAGAAGACGTGTGTCAGGAGGAATGAATGAAGCATACACTGTATCGAATCACCAATAGTATAAAGCAGGGTTCCTCAAACTTTTTCAGTCATGACCCAGTTTTTACTATGACAACATTCTCGCGACCCATACAGAAAGATATTTTACAAATGACCAGAATTATCAACCTAAGAAAATACAAGGCCAGAAACTGAAACGCAATAATTATGATAAAAAGGCATTCTAACCAGAATTATAAACACTGCCTCACCTACTCCTCCCTCTCTCTCTCTCTCATTCTCTCTCAAGAAGGCTAATATTTGTGCAATGATTTTGTTTTATTGATAATTAAATATATGAATATTCGATTATAATAATATGTTAGGTGGATTCATGTATGAACTTCATATTTATTTTATTGTCACGAACATTATTATTCTATTTTATTCATGTATTTATTTTTGTGAGCCTGCGACCCAGTTTGGAGGAATTCGGGACCCGTAATTTGAAGAACCCTTGTTTAAAGAAGTGCATACTGCATTAACGTAGGTGGATATAGGAAAGAAGAAATGTGATGATTTGAGGCAAGGGTGAGGAGGAAGAGGGTAAGAAAAATGAAGGTGATTAGTTGAAAAGTAATAACAAACGTATATAATTAAAATATCTGTTACATTATACCCTTTAAATAATGGCACTGTCTTTTGTTCACCATCGTAGTGGGATAGACTAGTGAGTATATATTATCCTTTGGATATTAGACAGCTATCCCTGTTTTCCTTTTATCCCTCGTGCTTGCCCCGTAGGGAGGGTATTGCCTGTAATGATGTGGGCAATACTTTAAGGGTTTTGGCGCCCCTTCGGCCCCAGCCACTAGCTTTTAGTTCTTGAACTATCTCTCTTTTCTTTCTATTTCCTTCCTGCTTGCTGTCTCACCTCTCTATCACCTTTTACTGGTGCTATTTGACCTCGCTGTTGCGCTACCTAATATCAATCAAATTCCTTGTGCTAGTAGTCCACCCTATTTATCACCTTCTCCCAAGCCCAGCTGTTTTTTTTTTCTTTTCGGCAAAAGACGGTTTAATTTTCTAACTTTTTTAATAATCATATTTGTCAATAAATTCATTAATATATTTACCAGGATTTGTTCTTCTAAACAATGCATTTACTTGAAAATAATCGATGTTAAACTTAAATAGACGCCGCTATATGGCGTTTTCAATAAACTTGGTCTAATTTTATGCATAGGCTATATATATTACAGTATCTCTCAAGTAACTGGCAACCTTACATATCCTCCCTACTGTCTAATCCCTCTCTCGCTTGCCCTTCCCTCCTTTCTTACCGTTTATCTTTTCTTTCTCATATTTTTAACCTTCTCATTCGTTCTTAAAAAGTTTTAATGTGATTCGAAAAACTACGGCTGAGATTATGTTGTTGATCGCATTTTGGTTCTCAATATGTAGAGGTTGATTGATTGATTGATATTAGGTAGCGCAACAGCGAGGTCAAATAGCACCAGTAAAAGGTGATAGAGAGGTGAGACAGCAAGCAGGAAGGAAATAGAAAGAAAAGAGAGATAGTTCAAGAACTAAAAGCTAGTGGCAGGGGCCGAAGGGGCGCCAAAACCCTTAAAGTATTGCCCACATCATTACAGGCAATACCCTCCCTACGGGGCAAGCACGAGGGATAAAAGGAAAACAGGGATAGCTGTCTAATATCCAAAGGATAATATATACTCACTAGTCTATCCCACTACGATGGTGAACAAAAGACAGTGCCTTTATTTAAAGGATATAATGTAACAGATATTTTAATTATATATGTTTGTTATTACTTTTCAACTAATCACCTTCATTTTTCTTACCCTCTTCCTCCTCACCCTTGCCTCAAATCATCACATTTCTTCTCTCCTATATCCACCTACGTTAATGCAGTATGCACTTCTTTAAACAAGGGTTCTTCAAATTACGGGTCCCGAATTCCTCCAAACTGGGTCGCAGGCTAACAAAAATAAATACATGAATAAAATAGAATAATAATGTTCGTGACAATAAAATAAATATGAAGTTCATACATGAATCCACCTAACATATTATTATAATCGAATATTCATATATTTAATTATCAATAAAACAAAATCATTGCACAAATATTAGCCTTCTTGAGAGAGAATGAGAGAGAGAGAGAGGGAGGAGTAGGTGAGGCAGTGTTTATAATTCTGGTTAGAATGCCTTTTTATCATAATTATTGCGTTTCAGTTTCTGGCCTTGTATTTTCTTAGGTTGATAATTCTGGTCATTTGTAAAATATCTTTCTGTATGGGTCGCGAGAATGTTGTCATAGTAAAAACTGGGTCATGACTGAAAAAGTTTGAGGAACCCTGCTTTATACTATTGGTGAT
>JAWQEG010003333.1:15000-22500 GCA_033782935.1 Petrolisthes cinctipes | reverse complement strand
TAAATACCTGGATTAAGTCACCTCTCAGTCTACGTTTTGTCAATGGGAATAGATTTAATTCGCTTAGCCGCTCATCGTACGTTTTATTTCTCAGACTTGGTATCATTTTAGTAACTCTACGTTGGACTCGTTCCAATTTTGCTATATCTTTCTGGTAATACGGGCACCAGGCTTGAACACAATACTCCATAAGGGGACGGACCAAGGAATTATACAAAGTGAGGATTGTGTCTTTAGATTTATACTCGAATGCTCTGCCGATAAAGCCGATAGTTTTATTTGCTTTCTTAATTACTTCCTTACACTGCTGACTGGGTTTTAGGTTACTTGATACTGTTACCCCTAAGTCTGTCTCTCGATCCACGCTTTTAAGTTGCTTACCATTTAACGAGTAGTTTGCTGCTACGTTATGATGTCCGATGTGGAGCACTTTACATTTATCTGAATTGAAGGACATTTGCCAAGTTTTCGCCCAATTTGACAATTTATCGAGATTATCTTGCATTTCTTTAGTCTGTGCGTTAGTGAGTACTGTATTTGCAATTTTGGTGTCATCGGCAAACTTCGATATTATGCATGAGAGGCCTTCGTCTATGTCGTTTATGTAAACTAGGAATAGGATTGGCCCTAAAACTGACCCCTGTGACACCCCGCTTGTAACGCCTGTCCAACTAGAGGATTTTCCATTTATTACCACTCGTTGTTTTCGGTTTCTTAGCCAGTTCTCTATCCATCTTACGGTATCACCTTGGATTCTGTGTGATTTTAGTTTAGATATTAAGCGTTTATGGGGAACTTTGTCAAAGGCCTTTTGGAAATCTAGATAAATTATGTCTACTGCTTTACTCTTATCATATTCATTGAAAATGTCATTTAAAAAGTCTAATAGGTTCGTTAGGCAAGAGCGTTTGTTACGAAAACCGTGTTGAGTGTCTCTAAGTAAGTTGTTTTCCTCTAAGTGATTTGTAAGTTTATCTCGTATGATTGTCTCTAGCATTTTGCATACGACTGAGGTTAGGCTGATAGGGCGATAGTTACTAGGTAGGGATTTGCTGCCTTTTTTAAATATTGGTGTTACGTTAGCGAGTTTCCATTCGTCAGGTATTGTTCCAGTGTGTAAAGAACAGTTAAAGAGCAGAGTCAGAGGTTTTACTATTTCGCTTTTTGCTTCCTTTAATACGCGAGGGGAGATCGTGTCTGGCCCAGGTGACTTATTTACATTTAATTTATCAATACATTTTATTACGTCACTTTCAGTTATGCTGATATTACTTAATACCTCGGTATTTTCATTTTGGACTGTTGTTACTGCTGGTATATCGTTCGGGTTTTCTGTAGTAAAGACTGATGCAAAGAAAGTGTTAAGGATACCACTCATTTGCTCTTCATCTGTAGTAAAGTCCCCATTCTCATCAAGTAGTGGTCCGATAGTTGACGTGAGTACTTTCTTATGCCGAATATAACTGTAGAACTCTCTCGGGTTTGTCTTACTTTGATTTGCAACGTGTTTTTCAATGGCCTTTTTACTCTGTTTGATTAACTTTTTGGCTTTACTTCGTAAGTCTGAAAACTTGGCCCGCTCGTTATTGTCGTCTGTGATTTTTACTCTATTATGGGCATTCTTTTTGGCGCGTAAACAGTCGGCTATCTCTTTACTCCACCACTTGGGCTTTAAGTTTTGTGCTGAACGTCGGTTTTTTAACGGTATGCTATCTTTGACCGCTTTTGCGTACGCATTAGTGAAAAAGTTCCATTGTGTATTAATGTTAATAGTGTCTCGCAGACATTTCCAATCGGTATCTTTTAGTATCGCTCTGAGTTGGTGAAAATTAGCTTTTCTAAAGTCGGGCATTTTTTCGTAGCTGTAATTTATTTCGCTTCTATTGAAAGTTATACTGAAAGTGATTATGCGGTGGTCGCTATTAGTAAACTCATCACCCACGTTAATATTCGCTATCAAGTCTTCTTTTGTTGCAAATACTAGGTCAAGAACGTTATTTCCACGAGTTGGACTATTAACAAATTGGATAAGAGAGCTCTCTTGTAAGTTATTATAAAGGTCTTGACCATGGTGAGCTGATAATGGTTCTTCCCACTTTGTTACTGGTAAATTAAAATCGCCAAGAATTACGGCCTCTTGCGTGTTACTCATCTCGTTAATTTGTTCATAGATATCACGGTCAGTTTGTACTGGTTGAGCTGGGGGTCTGTATAATAAGGCTAACAAAAGTTTCATCCCGAATTTATTTCTAATGAGTATATATAGTGTGTCTACGTTAGCGATATGGGGCTTTGATAATAGGATCGGTTTGAGGTCATCTTTGATATATAATAGTACTCCGCCTCCCCTTTTATTAGTTCGACCTTTCTCAAATATTGTATAGCCAGGAATTTTATACTCTGCTAGGAAGTCTCTATTTTCAGTATTTAGCCACGATTCTGTAATGCCGATTATATCATAATTTTCTGTGAGCGTTATTTCCTCTAGATCTGTGAATTTGTTATGGATGCTGCGAGCGTTAACATAAAAAACCTTTAGACTATTTCGGTTGGGTAACTGCACGTTTGCCCGTGTTATTCTGTTTGTTCGTATTACGTTACCTGACCTTGAAGTACCTGGGCAGTCCCGTTTTTTGTACGATGGTTGATGACCGCGTCGTTTAGCAAACGTCCAAAACGGGCTGCTCCTACCTGATTCAGATGGACACCATCATCTGAGAACAATGAGTCATCAAAATAAAAGTTGTCCCATGTGTTGACGAAATCGACGTTCTCCTCGTTGCAGATGTTGGCAAGTCGTCGGTTGATACTAGTAGCGGTGTTGTAGAAACGGGTGTCTGCTTGTCTGCGGGGGATGATTCCGGAGAGTATGATGTTGTTCGTCTTTTCCTTGAACTTCGCAATCATCTGTCGGTACTTGTTGAGGAGCTCTTCAGATCTGGTCTTCAATACGTCGTTAGTTCCAACGTGGATGACGTACGTGGTGTTGTCGGGGGCCAGGCTTGTCACTTCGTCCACTGAGTCAATCACGTCGTCTAGGCCGCCACCCGGGATGCAAAATCGCTTCCTCGACTTGGGTGCTTGGCCTCAAAACTCGGTGAGTTGACCCCTTACCATGGAGTCACCAACCAGCCTGGCCTCGGTGTCGTCTTCATCGTCGTCTTGGGCCAGGATCTTGAAGCGGTTCTGGCACGTAGTGATGGGTATAATGTTCCTTGTGGGTCGAATGTTGTTCCTGACAACTCGGAACTCCTCCCGTGGAGATGGTGTAGTTGGTGGTGCCGGTGGAGGTAAGGGTGTAGAGGCAGTTTGTACGGGGGCTGTGTCGACGGGTGCTGTAGGCGTCGATGTCATTCCTACGTTGAGAGTGACGAATTCCTGTAGTGTTTCCAACTTCACACTCAAGGCCTCGATCTTGCGTTGTGCTGCTTTCAAGTCAGTCAAATTTTCCTCTCGTAAGTTGCAAAATCTACAAACAAGGACGTCTCTGTTCGCGAAAATAGTAGGGCCGAAAGTACCAGAGCAGGTAGAACAGGTTAGTTGAGGTGCCATGGTGATAGTTATTAATTTATTGTTAATTTGTTAAATTATTTATTAATTTATTAATTAAGTTATTTATTAGTTTATTAAATTATTTATTTTGTTATTTATTAATTTATCAAATTATTCATTAATTTATTAAATTATTAATTTATCAAATTATTTATCAATTTATTTATCAATTTATTAAATTATCAGATCATTTATCAATTTATTAAATTATTTATTAATCTATTTATTAATTTATTAAATTATTTATTAATCTATTTATTAATTTATTAAATTATTTATTAATTTATTTATTAATTTAGTAAATTATTTATTAATTTATTAAGTTATTTATTAATTTATTAAGTTATTTATTAATTTATTAATTTATTTATTAGGTTATTTATTAAGTTTTTAAGTTATTTATTAAGTTATTTATTAGTTTATTAAGTTATTTATTAGTTTATTAAGTTATTTATTAGTTTATTAAGTTATTTATTAGTTTATTAAATTATTTATTAGTTAATTTATTTATTTATTAAATTATTTATTAATTTATTTATTAATTTATTAAATATTTACTAATTAATATATTAAATAGTTATTATTGAATTATTAAGTTATTTATTAAATTATTTATTAATTTATCAAATAAGTGGTTTATTAATTAATTTATTAAAATGGTTTATTAATTAATTTATTAAAGTGGTTTATTAATTAATTTATTAAAATGGTTTATTAATTAATTTGTTTAAAACTGTTTATTAATTAATTTATTAAATTATTTATTAATCTATGAAATTATTTATTAATTCGTTAATTTATTTAATAGTTTATTATTTTATTTATTTATTAATTAATTTATTAATTTATTTATGTATTAATTTATTTGTTAATTTGTTTATTAGTTAATTATTGTTAAATTGTTTATTAGTTAATTATTGTTAATTTGTTTATTAGTTAATTATTAATTTATTTATCAAGTGATTTATTTATTAATATATTTATTAATTTATTAAATTATTTATTAACTTATTTATTAATTTATTTGTTAATTTATTTATTAGTTAACTATTGTTAATTTGTTTATTAGTTAATTATTAATTTATTTATTAGTTAATTATTAATTTATTTATTAAGTAATTTATTTACTAATTAATTTAGTTAACACACGGGTAGGAGGGGTTGTTGAAATGAAAGGTGAAGTTTGTGTCAGTAGGGAGGGGGGGATTATCTAGTTAATGTCAGTAGGGAGGAGGATTATCTAGTTAGTGACAGCAGGGAGGGGGGATTATCTAGTGGGGAGTAGAGATAATTACCAAGGTGGTGTGAGGAGGTAGGAGTGGAAAATTACCACAAGGTAAACTGAAGGCTGGGAAAAAGACACACACTCATATACGGGTGTGTGAGGTGAGGTGAGGTGAGGTGAGGTGAGTGTGTCAATCAGACTAGTCGGTAGGATGACGGTTAAATTGGAGTACAGGTGGTAATGTGGTTTGGGAATTTAGGGTCAGATAGGGGCTGGGGGGTGGTGGTAAAGGGTCAACCAAAGTATAGGAATACGCCGAGAAAGAAATTAAATATTAATACTGTAAAGTTAAAGTGCAAATGCCTGTAAAAGAATACAATAATTATTGGTGAAGAGTTATAAATGTAGAAATGTAGAATTAGTAATAAAACACAGTAACCACGGACGTGTAAACTAATAAAATAAAGTAGAACGAACCTGAAATAATATTAATATAGAATTATAAAAATATGACTAGATCTAGAAAAAAGAAATAATAATAATTACTATTAAATACAGTAAGGATACAGAATTATATAAATGTAAATGTCTAGACAATATATATTAATATATAGTAGAACACAGTACAGTGTTGAAAAGGGCACTACAGACGTGTAGACAGGTTAAAATTAAGGTGTGGTGAGATTAAGATTAAAAAGGCTTAGTTGGGTCAGGTCAGGGGGAATGGGGAAATAAGGAAAAGGACGGTTGAGTTGAGGTGTGGGTGTTGGGAGGGGGGTGTCAGGGGATAGGGGTTGGTGGGGGGGGGGGGATAAAAACTGGAAAATACAGAGAAAATAGATTGAGAGATATGAAGTTTTTTGTTTTAAGTAAGAATACTTATGTGAGAAGTGATGTGCTGTGAGTTCCTTCTCGCTCCACACACAGATGCAGACGTACAGTCACTCGGGAACGCGAATTCCTAACACACGCACTCAATACCACAAATCACTTAACACACCAAAACACACTGGGCCACGTAAAAACACACACTGGGCCACTTGAATACACACACTGCACTTAACAAACGGGATTACACTGGGCCACGCAAATACACACACTGGGCCACTTAAATACACACACAGCACTTAACAAACGGGATTACACTGGGCCACTTAAATACACACACACTGAGCCACGTAAATGCATACACTGGGCCACTTAAATACACACACAGCACTTAACAAACGGGATTACTCTGGGCCACTTAAATACACACACACTGAACCACGTAAATACACAAACGGAGTTACACACACTGGGCCACTTAAATACACACACACACTGGGCCACGTAAATACACAAACGGAATTACACACACTGGGCCACTTAAATACACACAAAAACGCAAAAGGACGGGTTCTGAAGCCAGGCGGCTGCGCGAGATGAAGCGAGTGCAGGCGGGCAAGTGAAAGAGAGTTACATAGAGTTACATAGAAACACAGACCACAACAGACCTTACGGTCCAAACGAGGTGACCTGATTCCAAACGAGGTGACCTCTGAGAGAGAGAGAGAGAGAGAGAGAGAGAGAGAGAGAGAGAGAGAGAGAGAGGAGAGAGAGAGAGAGAGAGTTACTATGTAGGACAAGTGAAACGCTACACCTGATGGAAAAAAATAACAAACTATTGAGCAAAGTTATAAAAACAAATATTGCATTTTTTAGAAAGACTTGACATATATGTGTATGCAAAATCACACACGCATGCACAGTACACACCATACACATACATAATTACGTACATGCACACTATAACCACTACACACACACACACACACGTCACAACCATATAGCAAACTACACACACACACACACACACAGCAAACTATATATTAGTTCATAACTTTTTGATATATCGTGTTTACAAACAGATTGACAGACAAACAGATGCAAAAATATGACCTCTCCAACTTCGTAAGTGGAGGCAATTATTGCATTCCTATATACATATGCATGTTATACTGTATATCTGTACAAACGATCTCTCTAGTCCATTTACTAAATTCTATACACAGGTTTCGTTCAGGATTTTAATGCAATATGTCCATATGAAAGTGGAGTACCTTTACACACCAACGTATAAATTTGTATAGATAAACTTATAAACGCACAAATATAAGCAGATTGATATATTATAATTCTATAGATATTTTATAATGCAAAGAGAACTAAGCCCTCCACCCCCTCAACGCCCCCTCCCAAGTGGATGAGTGAAAGTAGGTGGAGGGGGTGGCTCTCCCCAACATATTATTGTATGCGTGTCAGAGCCAACACAGCTGATGGATGGTGGCTCCAGTAGAGAAGGAGATGGTGGAGGGGGAGAGAGAAATAAGGAGGAGGGAAGGGGATGATGGAGGTGGAGAGAGAAATAAGGAGGAAAGGGGATGATGGACATGGAGAGAGAAATAAGGAGGAGGGAAGGGGTGATGGTGGAGAGAAAAATAAGGAGGAGGGAAGGGGTGATGGTGGAGAGAAAAATAAGGAGGGAAGGGGTGATGGTGGAGAGAAAAATAAGGAGAGAATGGGTGATGGTGGAGAGAAAAATAAGGAGGGAAGGGGTGATGGTGGAGAGAAAAATAAGGAGGAGGGAAGGGGATGATGGAGGTGGAGAGAGAAATAAGGAGGGAGGGGAATGATGAAGGTGGAGAGAAATAAAGAGGAGGGAAGGGGTGATGGTGGAAGGG